>JAVGWN010000708.1:7500-13708 GCA_034552555.1 Semaprochilodus insignis
GGGAATATCGGAATACCGATTTCGGTGATGGTACCAGACAAACGGTACGGGACACTGTTGAATATGGACAGAGGTGCACACAGTTCAGATTTCAAGATGGCTGCCACTGTTTCTAGGGTAACCTCCTTTAGACTGTCCGTGGTTGTATGTACGTGTTTAAAGTGGTAGTTCGGTGATGAATCATACTGGCGGTGCTTCCTCCTGTAACGGGTCCTGAACACAGGTAAATATGTTTGGTATTTCTGGTTTACTTATTTAGTTTTGCACTGGAGCTACGAGACCAACGTCGCTAACGTACAATAATTAGCATTAGCATTAATCTCAGACCTGCTTACGTGGTTTCTGACGGTGTATGACTCACCGTTACCTGTACTAAACAGACAGAAGTGGGGTGTAAAGACGCTGCTACTGTTTTGATACGTGCTAATGTTCCTTTGTCCATGTTTGTAGACAGCAGTGAGTCATACAGTGTCAGACACCACATCATCCAGTCTATTAGAGACACGGAACATCCACACACTGCTGGGGGCAAGCACGCAATGATCCAGGCATACAGTTAGCATCAAGCTGGTTCCTGAAGTTTCTGATGTTGCTTGTTAGCTATATTAGCCTTATAGTTCCATGCTAAACTCATGAAGCAAACGTCAGATGCCTCGGCAGACTGACTCTGTGATCACCGAAGCAGCTAACGATTAGCGAGGATGCTGATCCCCAAGTGAACGTCCTTATCCTCAAAGGGAATGACAGATATTCTTCAGAATTCGGAATACTGTATGTGCAGCGGGCGCTGTTTTCAGGTTCATTCCGTAAACTGGACGGACTTAAGAAATTCTTCTCAAGGTGTGGTTCTGTCATTACAGTAGTACCGCATGCCATATAATGAATAACGGAACATCCATACAAAAGTCCAAACTGGTCTAAACTGGTTTTAGGTGGTCACCCAGCATGGCCATGCTGAATGACCTGGGTTTTCTAGCCGGGCAGTTTGCTGAAGAAGAAGACATCAGGATGTAAAGGGGGGAAAAGAGAGAGAGGTCTGCCCACAGTCTCACAGTGGAACCCACACCAGCAGGAGCTAGAACGCAGGACACCACGGCATTTACACCCACTGTACACCTCAACCTGCATGTGCCCGGGTGACGTGCCCCCAGGGTGTCCAGCAGGGGGCGAGAGAAGCAGTTCAGCTGTACTAAGAAGCATGTATGTACTGTGAACTCCCATGTTTATTATTAAAGATGATTTTGACTGTCCAGCCAGATCACAATCACGGGACCCCCGTATGACCACGCTAACATGAGAACACAGAGCTGCACACTGACCGAGTAGAGATGATGTATGACGTTGGGGAATGTACAGCAGTGTGTCAGCTGATGGTTCTACCCTAGCAGGTCTCGGCTCAGCGCCGGTGCGTATGTGAGCCATCAGTAATAGGATTCCAGTCTGAGCGAGATGCTCAGGAGGAGCTAATAGCTAGTGAGCTGTGAAGATCTGGCCAGAGCACTGAGAGTCCACAGGGGAGCCATATCACATTTCGGAGCTCAACTCCAAACACCCCCGGACCGAACAAAAGCTCCACCAGGGCTCTGTATCTCCGTGCTTCCAGTGGTTTCTCCTCCCCGGCCACAGCTGGAGAACAGCTTAAAGATACTGGTATATTATATGGCCAAAATTATGTGGACACTATTACTGATTGAGTTCAGGTGTTCCAGCTACACCCAAAGCTAACAGGTGTATAATATCAAGCAGACAGTCCTGCAGTCTCCGTAGACAAACACCGCCAGTAGAACACCACCTTTGGTTTAAGAGAGTTCTACTCTGCTAGAGCTGCCCTGGACAACCGTAACCGTAATAGCTTCAGCCACAAACTGGAAGCAGGTAAAAACTGTCTGTCCTCTGCAGCCTCAGCCACTACATTGTTCCAAACTGCCTTCGGAAGCAACATCAGCACAAGAACTGAGCACCAGGAGCTCCAGGAACTGGGTCCCCATGGCTGAGCAGCTGCACACAAGCCTAAGATCACTACGTCCAATGCTGAGAGTCCACTGGAGGGGTGTGAAGCTCCACCACTGGAGTCTGGAGCAGTGGAACCGAGTTCTCTGGAGTGATGGATCACACTTCATTATCTGGCAGTCTGATGGAGGAATCTGGGTTTGGTGGATGAACCCAGGAGAACGCTCCCTACCGGAATGCAGAGTGCCCACAGTAAAGTTTGGTGGAGGGGGGATAATGGTCCGGGGGGTTTCCAGGCTTTGGACACAAAGCCAGCTCCATAAAGACATGGACTGGGGAGGAGTTTGGTGTGGAGGAGCTCCAGTGGCCTGCACAGAGCCCTGACCCCCTTAACCACGCTGAACACCTTTGAGATCGATTAGCGAGCCAGACCCTCTCATCCAACATCAGCACCTGACCTCGCAACCGCACATAAGCTCCTACAGGTGTGTTGGCCAGGTGTCCACATACTTTTGGCCACGTAGTGTACTCCTAAACGAGCACTCGACCACTCTCCCGACATCACATTTCTACACTGTGTGTAATCCTGAAACCCCTGGTCACCGACCCCGTCACAGGTACAGATCGCTCCAGCGCCGGAGACCCTACAGCTCCTCTCGGTCCGTGTGCAGGTTTTATTGGACGGTTCTCGTGTCTGGAACAGCGAGACGCGTAGGATGATATGAACTAGCACTAAACAAGCTTAATGAGAGCCACTGACACATCCGCGCCTGGATACATGAAAACTGTTGCCTCACTGATCTCCGCGCTCATAATAGCCCCACCAGCGGGCGTAGAGCTTTGATCATCAGCCTCTAATGAACAAGCCGCCTGCCTGCAGCGCCGCTAGCAGCCGACTGTGGAGGAAGACTTTAACCCTTAGAAGACACAACCATGGGTGGAGAAGACCGCCCCCGGCCGAGACTCCATATGAACTGTTTGACGCGTTCTGTGATATGAAGTCAGGTCTATAAGTATTTGGACAGTGCCATGACTTTCTCTCACTGTGCCTCGGTACACCACAACAGTGGACCTGACATGATGCAGTGAAGATGACTGAAGTGACTTTCAGCTCGAGTCTAAGAGCTTTAACACAACTACTGCATCAGCCGTTTGGGAATTCCAGCCATGTTTACCCAGTCGCTCCAAAAGTAATTAGACTTTAAAATAAATAGAAATAACATAAACTCTTAACGAACCCATGATCATAACTAAGGCTGTGCTCAGACTGCCAGCCCAAATCCGATTTGAGACACATCCAGATTGAATCCAGGTTGATTTTTGATAGTGTGGACGGTCAAAAACCAGATGAAACCACATGACATCAGATCTAAACCACATTTGAAGGAGGTCCGACATGCCACCAATCGGATTTTTACAGACGCGTCTGGCAATCAGGTTTCAGGGCACGTCTGGCTTCCAGAGTGATGGAAACACTGGGATCCAGGAAGAGCACCAAAGAGCTGTGAACTGTGACTTGACAGAGTGATGAGGTTGAGTTTGGAGGGAGAGATGATGCACCTCTGTCTCTCCTGCTTCCGTGTATGAAAGCCGCGTCACCAGTGCGGTGCATATGTCATTATCTCAGCAGCCCATGCAGATCGGTTAGTGATGTCTGGACACACAAAGTCCGATCTGACCCTCTTACGAATAACAGAGCGGACAGTCGTCTTAACAGGTCTGATCTGAGAAACTAATCTGATTCACCTGCAGTCTGAACACACAACTGCTGAGCTCCCTCCTTTGCGGAGCTTTGCTAGGCCTCCGCTGCTGACGCCTTCGGTTGCTGCTTGTTTGTGGGTCTTCCGGCCTTCAGTTCAGTGTTCAGCACGTTAAAGGCATGCTCCGTTGGGTTGAGGTCAGGTGACTGACTCTTCTATTTAGTGCTGACCTTACACTAAACGATTTTCAAGCGGTTTTACTGTCGCAGACAAATTTCCAAAGTCGGAACAAAATCATGAGACTTTTGCTGGAGTTGCGTCGCGCCATCTCGATCGTTCAGTGTAAGGTGGTCAGGACTGCAGGTTTAAGTCAGTCTGTTTCTCGTCCTGGCGTTCCGATAAAATCAGCCGTGTTTAATATTAAGTCGTAGGTCTCGGCTCACGCAAACAGTGACGTGAACATTGTCGCCAACCAATAGGAGAGCTCTATTCAGCTCCAAACGGGAAGCCGTGAGCCAAGTACAGGAATGTCTGGCGGAGATTCGACATGGAGGGGAGTCCGGCGAGGGCTCGGAAACCGTGGTTCTCCTGGACTGTTCAAAAGGAGGAGAAGCTGGTGGAGCTGTGGAGTGAACAAGAGTGCCTTCACGTATCTTCCCATTTCTACCACGACAGAGTGGAAAAGGAGAAAAGGTGGACAGAAATTGCTGAAGCCCTTGAAATCCCCGGCGCTAACGCGAGCCCGGGTCACGGGCCGGAGACGTCACAAACGTAAACACGTCTGAGAGTTCATTAATGTGCAGAAACGTGCAGTAAACAGTCCGATTCTAAATCACACACGTCTTAAAGCTATTTTCACGTTATCCTATCTGGTAACGAAGGGTAGTTGTGCTATGCTAAAGCTAACTAGCTAGCTAGCTAAAACACTGCCGAACGGGGCTACAGTGTTTACATTTAGCCTACCAGCGAGCATGATGGGAAATAATCTCCAAATCTAGTTGCAGTCTTGTAAATAGTGACTCTGCAAGATTCCCGGTCTTTGCAGAATCATAGCCTGTGACTCGTCTTTAGATGTGAGAGGGCGTCAGACTTCAGTCTGTTAAAGGTCTTTTCAGAGTCTCCTAGTGTATGGTTATAAGTGTATGTTAGCATTAGAGGATTCCATGTCTTTGTGTTCGGAAGCTCTTGGGTTGCTATGGCGGAATGTTTTGGGTCATTATCCATCTGTACTGTGAAGCGCCGTCCTATCAGCTTTGGAGGATTTGCCCGAACCTGAGCTGAAAGTTCAGCTCCATGCACATCAGAGCTCCTCCTGCTACGTCTATCAGCGGTCACATCATCACTAAACACCAGTGGCCCGGTTCCACTGGCAGCTACACATGCCCATGCCTTAACACTACCTCCACCATGTTTCACAGATGGTGCTGTATGCTTCGGATCATGAGCCCCATCTTGGAGATGTGTTCTAGTGAAGTTCTAATCTGGTCTTTGAGTTCTTGAGTGTATTTACGTTCATGAGGGCGTCTCTCGATCACAGACTTTCCTGATGGTACGCCAACCTCCTCTGTCGTGAAGGGCTTCTCTGTGATCATCTTCCAGGACTTTCGGTGCTGCTGCGCTCACCAGTTCATTCCCTTTATTAGGAAGTTGTTGGTTTGGCTATTCCTAAAGTCTCTGCTCTCTCTCTGACATCTCATTTCCACCAACATGGTGCTGGTGCTGGTTCCCAGGCTCTACAGAACCTGTTAAGATTGGGCCTCCTTTTCCGCTGGTTTGAGAGCCGAGCAATTACGTATCTGGAGCTGGGCGGTCCTTAGTCCGGAAGCAGAAGTCACACGGGGGACAAGGCCTATAAACGACATGGCGGAACATGTTCCGTTCCTGCTTTGAGGACGTATATCTCGCCACCCAGAACCAGCTCTTTCAGCATCTGTGCTCAGCCCAAAGGGACACATCATGGACAGGGTTCACTATCTTAGGTTCTTAGCTACCTGTAGTCTTTTCCACATTCCGGATTTCCTGCACGGATTAAATGGCAGGTGTTTTGCGTGCTTCACGTTTGAGCTCATTAGAAGACGGACGCCTCCTGTTGAATGGGCTCATCCACGAGCACAGTGGGATACGATTGTTCCCGAGTTCAGCTCATTGTGCAGCTCCACTTCCCTTTGCTGCTTGCGTCAGGGGTTCCACGGTTCCAGAGTTAACCAGTTATGTTGCAGTGGAAAATTGCAGAATGGTTTCGGCACCGGGACCAAGTTGGTGGAAAAGGGCTGTGATAGCTTACCTACTTATCAGCCAACTGCCCCATTACTCCTGTGCCTGTGAAAACGGAGGGACTGGCTATAAATGGCTAATTCCTAAAAGTGCTGGAAGCCGGCAATTCCAGTGTGTTAGTACGACACAGAGTCTCGGAATACTGGACCGGACTGTATCATCACATCGCCCAACCGTACTCAGAGAAACGGATTCGGTCACGACTGACGCACAAGCGCAAACAGAAGGCCGTGGATTTCAGCAGTGTGGGACTCCGGGGAGCGCGTCCAGCTGGTGGTCAGGCT
>JAVGWN010000709.1:0-13708 GCA_034552555.1 Semaprochilodus insignis
TTACTGTAATAGAGTTACAGTACTGTGAGTATTACTATATTAACATTTACAGTACTGTGAGTATTACTATATAAATATTTACAGTACTGTGAGTATTACTACATTCATATTTACAGTACTGTGAGTATTACTGTATTAATATTTACAGTACTGTGAGTATTACTGTAATACAGTTACAGTACTGTGAGTATTATAGTAATTACAGTTACCGTACTGTGAGTATTACTATATTAACATTTACAGTACTGTGAGTATTACTATATAAATATTTACCGTACTGAGAGTATTACTATATAAATATTTACAGTACTGTGAGTATTACTACATTCATATTTACAGTACTGTGAGTATTACTATATAAATATTTACAGTACTGTGACTATTACTGTTTTAATGTTTACAGTACTGTGAGTATTACTATATAAATATTTACAGTACTGTGAGTATCACTATATTAATATTTACAGTACTGTGAGTATTACCATTAATATTTACAGTACTGTGGGTATTACTATATCAATATTTAGAGTACTGTATCACTATATTAATATTTACAATACTGTGAGTATTATAGTCATAAAAGCCACAGTACTGAGTATTATAGTAATTACAGTTACAGTACTGTGAGTATTTTTGTAATAACAGTTACAGTACTTACAGTAATTACAGTTGCAGTACTGTGAGTATTTTTGCAATAACAGTTTCAGTACTGTGAGTATTACTATATAAATATTTACAGTTCGGTGAGTATTACTATATTAATATTTACAGTACTGTGAGTATTACTATATTAACATTTACAGTACTGTGAGTATTACTATATAAATATTTACTGTACTGAGAGTATTACTATCAATATTTACAGTACTGTGAGTATTACTATATCAATATTTAGAGTCAGAAACCAGGAAGTCAGAATGAGAATCACAAGGATAGAACGCTCGGGACTAGGCGATACTCGAAGACTGAGAGGCAGACCAGGGGTGTATAAGGACACAGAGCTAATAATTAACAGGTGTGTAAAATCAGAACTCAGGTTATCTTAATTGAGGAAACGAGACGGGATTGGTAGGTGAGGGACATGTGACAGTGATTTCATTAGACGGCGGATTCCTCAGGAACAGTTCTGTTACTAGTCCTGAGTCTGATCAGTCACAGCAGGAGGACACAGAGCATTCTACGGGGCAATGCATATCCTTCCCTGCCCCCATCCCCACCCCCACCGGCACCCTCCACCCCCACCGGCACCCTCCACCCAGCCCAGTCAGTTTGGCAGACAGCACTACATCTGTGTGTGTTTTACCTGTTTTGGTGTGAGGTGTCACACAGGTGCACGCCCATTCTGCTTCCTCCCCACCTGTACAGGTCTGGTGTCCTGTTACACCCCGTGTGAAGGAGCTCTGGAAGGATCTGAACACAAAACACGCACAGCACTGAGGACTTCGGGTGAGTTTATGATTTCTGATCTTTTGTTGAGCTCGGCTCAGTCGGGGGGGTCGTGTTCATCTCTGTGGACTTATATGACATGTACAGCACTGAGCACCTACACTCAGAATCTGGAACCATCTACCATCTCAGCAGTAGACCTGCTTCAGCTGGATCCCATAATAACCGAGAAAGCAGAATAACATAGAGACTGAACTTAGAATGAAGTTCGTATCCAGAATATCTCGTATCTGAAAACTCCCTGACCAGAGACACTCCTCTCAGCAAGACTAGATATTAGTTCTAGATATAACCAGACTCTCTTCCGATTTCATAACACCTGTTTTATTTGTTTTCCATGCCATCCAAATTATAAATGAAGTATAGTTCAATGTTCTAGAAATGTACTGTAATATGTACTTAAGTATCTCTAAGCGAATCTTAGAGATTGACTTATTAAGAACCCTAAAGTACTACTCACATTTATAATAAATATTTAAATAAAAATAAACATTTAATAAATTAAATATTCTGTATATATAGTACACTGAATAATAAGGTGCTTTAAATGTATTGCTGCTATTGAAGTCCATTCATTATACAGTAAAACAGACTTCATGTTTGTGTGATACACATCACGTTCTTTATAAAACCTGTATGACATTGTTTTCATATCGCTCAACGTCTGTCCTGACAAACAATACCTGAGAACTGCCATTTACATGATAACAGTGTTTATTTACAGAGCACCTTTCATACCGCTGGCAGCTCAAAGTGCTTTGCAGGCAGTCTACATCAGTAACGGGAAGGAAACTACTACTACTAGCACACACACACACACATAAATACCGTGTTAGTGTAGTTTTAACTAAACGCTGAGTTAAAGAGATACGGGTTCAGGTGTGTGTTAAACGTGAGCTCTGAGCCCGACTGTCTAATAGAACCTGAACTGAGCTCCACAGTTTAGAACCATAATGACTGAGAGATTCTCTCCATGTGTCCTGTATTCTACAGAAGGCCAACACCTGTAGAGCTAAGATCATGAGCTGGAACATAAACAGAGAGACGTTCTGTGATGGAAGCAGGTTCTAGATTATTCAGAGCCTTATAAACCAGCAGCAGAACTTTAAAGTCTATTCTAATAGATACAGGCAGCCGGTGCAGCTCTTTCAGAACAGGAGGGATATGAGCTCTGTGTTTAGGTTCTGTTAGGATCCGAGCTGCTGCGTTCTGTACGAGCTGCGGGTTCTTTTAGGGACCCCAGTAAGGAGAACATTACAGTAATCAGTTCTGCTGGAACAAATGCATGAACAAGTTTCTCTGCATCTCTCCGAGACAGAACTTGCCAAACTTTAGTGATACCGTATCTCTTAAATGATAGAAAGTTATTTTAGTGACTGAGTTGACATGTGGGATAAAACTGAGCTCAGAGCCGAAGACCACGCCCAGGTTCCGTACTTCAGGTTCTATATTAGTAGGTAAAGAACCCAGTTTGTCATAAAGTTTTAGTACCGAGAATCAATATTTCAGTTTTTTCTTCATTTAGTTGTAAAAGATTCTGTGACTCCACTGAGAAACACGAGACACACAGCCTCTAAGTCTACCGAGTCTAGATTATCCAGAGGAATGGAGAAGTGTAACTGCGTGCCATCAGCGTAGCTATGAAAGTTAATATCATGTTTCCTGGTGACACCACCCAGAGGGAACCTGTACACAGAGAACAGCAGAGGCCCTAAAACTGACCCTTGAGGTACTCCACAAGAAATACTAAATTTAAAATACAAATACAAAAATATTAAAACACAAATTCTCTTAAGCTGGCCTATTTCCTCATTTATCCCTGGATCTTTCTGAGTATTTTACTGGAGCAACACTGTCAGAGCTTCCTCTAATCTGGAGTTTAGATCAGAGGCCAGATCACTACATGAGGAGGTCAGAGCTATATGTGGTGCACTGATTTAAATGTTTCTGAATTTCTCAGCTGTTTCTGAGTCAGAGTAACGTTTTTAAAGGCTCTTTCAGGTTCTTTACATCTATGCTGACCTGAAAGATCACACAGAGATGGTCTGACAGAAAGACGTCAGATATGAGAGACACGTCTGTATTTAACCCTTTAGTGACGACTGAATCTAGGATGGGACCTGGTTTGGGGGCGAGCTGCCCACATGCTACTTCAGGTCAAATGTTTCTAGTACTCTAATGAACTCTATGCATTTCTGTTTGATGGATTATCAACATGCAGGTTAAAGTCCCCAGAGAGGAGAATCTTAGCATCACTTGTGGATATGATTGATGATAATTCTGCAGTTTCACTTTGGACTGGACGTACTGGAGAGACATGAATTCACCAACAGTGGTATTTTTACAGTTAAAGTTACTGCAGTAGCACTTTACTTTACAGATGGGTAATAAGTAGGTATTGATATGGTAATTATACAGTAATAAACAGTATTTAATCATTAATTTAATGGTAATTTCCGAGTTGTTACTAAATAATAATCAGAAATTGTCATGAGTGTTAACAAGGCTGTTATGAAATGGTAAAATAATGGTAACCAGTTGTACTTATCTAAAAATCACCTGCTTATTTTATAGTTCTTTAAGTGTAATAAGTGAGCAGAGATAGTCGCGGTCTCATCTCTCCTGGGTAACAGTACGTGTCTATAGGTGGGCCTACACATGAAGCAGAAGACCATGTTGAACTGATGTTATGACCTGATAGAGGTGTAGTAAGTACTAAACTAGGTGGCAATAAATAAGTTTGTATTTTATGGCTGTAATACCGTTTAGTTAGTTCTGTGTGTGACTGTGACTGTGAAACAAGTGGATTAGTATTTTACAGCCCTGATACCAGGTAATTACAGCAGAACTACTCCACTGATCTATAATGTTAATAACATTATATATTATATACATGGACTCAGTTACTATTCTCTCTTATTGTTCATTAGGAACTCAAAAATAAGCAGGTCATTTTAGGTAAATAAAACTTGTTACCGCTTTTAAAAAATCATTTTATTAGTAAATACTGATACAATGACTAACTTTTCATTTATTAATGCCTAGAAGATGTGAATATATTATTTAGGAAACTGTTTGTTAGCATTGTGTTTCTATTACATTACTGCCTTGTTACCACTACAGTCGCTCACTTATTACACTTACAGAACTATAAAATAAGCAGGTAAGTTTTAGGTAAGTACAGCTTGTTACCATTATTTTACCATTTCATGATGACCTTGTAACACTCACGACAATTTCTGATTATTATTTAGTAACAACTAGGAAATTACCATTTAATTAACAATTTGTTACTGTACAATTACCATATCATTACCTACTTATTACCCATCTGTAAAATAAAGAGCTACCGTTACTATTATATATGCAGGCCACGCCTCCTCCTCTCCTGCCCCGCCTTACTGTATGAACAGACCCGGAATGTTCAGGAGCAGCTTCAAGTAACGCTGCTGTAGACACACAAAATCCAGCTCCTGCTCTTTAATAAGACCTCCAATCAGAAGACCTCCAATTCAGTGAGCTAACGTTCAGTAAGGCCGGGTTAACTCACTGATCACTGTGTTTGGGGTGGACTGGTCCTTTGTAAGGTGTTGTGGTTTTATCTGCACATGCTTTTCTTTGTTGTTCTAACTCCGCCCAAAGAGCCTGCTGAACCACTCGCAACCCACACCGCAGAGCTGAACTAGGCTCAGACAGAACCACACTGGGAAGTTAAACCAAGCCCCAGCTGTACGGCTTTCCACCGTGCTGTGCTCCATGGTGTGTGTAATCACTGAAACCCAGTCCACACACTGGAGCTCCTCAGGTGCTCAGACTGATTTACAGCTGCCCAGGTATAAATGAAGTACATCCTGTTCTAGAAACGAACTTACTTTAAAGTACTTCAATATCAGCAAGTACATATGAGTACATTACTGCACTCAAGTACAATATATATAAATATATAAATCTAATACTTACAAGTACAGTTTACCTCAGTAGTACTAAGTATTAAAGTATAGAACTATACTCATATTTTAATGTACTAGATATGTACTTTAATATGTACTTAAGTATCTCTAAGTGAATCTTAGTGGTGTCTCAGAATAGTCCAGTGAAGTACAGTTAGTTCTATGTAAGTACCTATTTAATAGCACGAATTATATTTAGTATACTAAGTACATAGTACTTTCAGTACAGTAATCAGGAGTGTAAGGACGTACACTAAGTATGCTTAATTTAAGTACTTCAGTGTATTCTTTTACTTCTTATTGATCCCAAAACACTGGTTTAAGTTATTGTGGCTACACTTTAGCTATAGCTTAATACGTCATAACAATTATTAATAGAACAAGTGATTTCAAGTTTTCAGATGGAAATGTAACGTAACAACATGTGGAATCTCAGGAGTAAAAAAGTACATTAAAGTACTTCATTTAAGCATACTTAGTATGCTCATACTTCCTGTACGCTCCTGATTACTGTACTGACAGGGTGCTGTATTCATATACTAACTATGTACTTAGTATACTAAATATAATCATTAGTGCTATTAAAGGTGCTTACATTACTATTCTGAGATGCCACTGAGATTCACTTAGAGATACTTTTTTTTATTATTATTATTTTTATTTACATTTTTATTGAATTTTTAACATTTATTTTGTATTAAACAAATGGAAGAACTAAATAATAATAATAATAATAATAATAATAATAATAATAATAATAAATAATAATAATAAATAAATAAAATAGCACAGGTTAATAGTCCAGTTTTTAATATCCTCCACATAGACTTGCTTATATGTGGCATTTGAGATTTGTTTCCAAGAAGACACAGTCCTGGTGATCTGGGCAGATCACATCCCAACCATTTACTCATAAAATCCAGTACGTTCAACCACAAAGGTGAAACTTTAGGACACTCCCATAAAGCATGTACATATGTGCCACGTTCTTTTCTACATTTCCAGCGTAAATCATCCTTTATTAGGGCCATTCTATGAAGTCTTGATGAAGTATAATAATATCTATGAATTATTTTATACTGACACTTAGAGACACTTAAGTACATATTAAAGTACATATCTAGCACATTAAAATATAGTTAGATATATGCTTACTTAGTATACTTATAAAGTACTTATTACTTATTAAGTACTACTTAGATTTAATATATGTGCTAAATTAAATATTCTGTATATATAGTATACTGAGTAATAATGTGCTTTAAATGTACTTCCTGCTATTAAAGTCCATTTGTTATACAGTAAAACAGAGTTCATATTTACCTGGGCAGGTAAACAGAGAAGTGTTTATTCACCTGCAAGCTGTGAAATACTGCGGAGAGCATTTACTGAGGAACTGAAATGCAGTTTGTACAAGGAAGATGTGATACACATCACGTTCCTTATAAAACCAGTTTGACACTGTTTTCATATCGCCCCACGTCCGTGCTGACAAACAAAACCTGAGAATTTACATACCACAGAGCTGAACTAGGCTCCGACAGAACTGCACTGGGAAGTTAAACCAAGCCCCAGGTGCTCAGACTGATTTAAAGCTGCCCAGGTATAAATGAAGTACATCCTGTTCTAGAAACGAACTTCAATATCAGCAAGTACATATGAGCACATTACTGCACCTATTCCGTTGGTCCGCCTTTAGCTTTGATCACGGATGCATTCGCTGTGGCATCGTCTCCACAAGCTTCTGCAGTGTCACGTCATTTATTTCTGTCCAGAGCTGCATTCATTTTTCCCCAAGATCTGGTACTGATGATGGGAGATTTGGACCAGGGAGCATGGGGGACGGTCCATAGAGCCAACACGACGATCGAGGTGGTCCCACAGATCAACTGGGTTCAAGTCTGGGGAATTGGGGGGACCAGGGTAGTACTTGGAAGTCTTGGTCATGCTCTTCCAACCAGTGTGGGACATTTCTAGGAAGATCCCATCCGCCCCAGGGAAGACAATCAGCATGTATGGGTGTACGGGATCTGCAGGGAAGGATTAATTCCCAGATTGGTTGAGAGTGCCTTCCACATGGGGTGAAAGTAGGAAGTGGTCATAATAATGTGACTCGTCTGTGTAAGTTATAAATTCAGGGATGTTTGTTTTGGGATTATGTGAGTTGTTGGGTATGTAGGTATCATGAGGTTGTAGGTCCAGCACTGCTGTGCTCTCTCCAAAGCTAACCTGCACCTGATTACCGACTTCTCAGGTAGTTTTGCTCCTCAGGCTCCATATTTACACCTGTAAAAATACATATTCTTACCTTTGTGGCCTGTTCGTGTGTGCTGACCTCACAAATATGACCCAAATACAGGATCACTGATTACCTGAACTCCAGTTTTCATTTTCGGGCTATGAGAACAACAGCACTGAAAGGCTTCGATGACTTTCAGTGCTGAACAACAATAGAGGTCTTGGTGAAACTCACGTATCTTCTTTCTTTCTTCCCTAAGGGATAAGGAATGATGTCCAAGCCTCCCCTCGGATCCCTTCAGTGCATCATCATAGCCGGTGTTCTGCTGGCGTGCCTTCTAATCATCTACGTAAGTTATGAGCCCATCTCGGATGCCATACGACCCAAACAGAACGTCTGTCCGGAGGCACGGCTCCAGAGCCAAACCCAATTTTCTGAGGGCTCTACGAACACCAGTGGGTCTGAGATAGTGGTCCTGATCTGGACGTGGCCTTTTGGAGAGCAGTTTGATCTGAACTCCTGCGAGTCGAATTACGGTATCAAGGGTTGCCGTTTAACGCTCGACAGGAACCAGTTTGACAAAGCCCACAGCGTGATGTTCCACCTTAGAGACATCGGAGGGAACTTGCCGTACCTGCTGTCGGTGTCTCGACCCCCGCGCCAGAAATGGGTGTGGATGACCATGGAATCTCCAGCTCACTCCCCACAGCTGCCTGGAGCAGACGACTTATTCAATCTGACGTGCAACTATCGGAGAGATTCAGACGTCTGGGTGCCTTATGGACGACTCGTGGAGGTCTCCGAGAAGGACGAACCTTTCAAAATACCGGAAAAAGACAAGTTGGTCTGCTGGATCGTCAGCAACTGGAACGACCACTTTAGACGAGTGGAGTACTTCAGTGAGTTCAGCAAACACATCACAGTAGAGGTCTACGGACGGCACTTCGGGAGTCCAATCACCAGAGAACAGTACACTGAAATTATGTCCAGCTGCAAGTTCTACCTGGCGTTTGAGAACTCGCTTTTTAGAGACTACATGTCAGACAAACTCTGGGACCCAATGAGACTCGGCGCGGTTCCTGTGGTTCTCGGCCCACCCCGAGAGAACTATGAGGAATACATCCCAAAAGATTCCTTCATCCACGTGGACGATTTCAAAACTCCTCAAGAACTGGCAGAACACCTCAAACTCCTGGACCAGAACCAGGAGATGTATGAGCGGTTCTTTGCTTGGAGAAAGGAATATGTCGTGCGGCAGTCTGTCTTCGGTCAGGAGCAGGCTTGCCGGATCTGTGATCATGTTCGGAATTTCAAAAACTTCAGGATTTTCAAAAACGTTAATAAGTGGTATTGGAGCTAGCTGGCTCGTGGGGACATCAGCCCAGTGTTGTTTACTCAGGGGGGATAAAAGCTCGACATAGCAAAGCAAAGCACCTTTCAAACATTTGGGAATTAGCTCCTAAATTGGACTTAAAACCGGAGTCTGGTTTTAAATCTCAGAAGATCCCGTTCTAAGGCAGCTGAAGGACTAGGAGATCCTGAACCCTACGGTTAGGGTTAGGCTATATCACATCGTCTGATAAGAGCCATCGTTTTGATGAACAAGTTAAGGGTGTATGTTGATGCTGTCAGCATAAACTGCTTCGTTATAAACTGTCCATTTCAAGAGAATCCTCTAAAACTTAACACCGTAAAAAACTGATGGAGTTCCAACACTGATAATACAAGGACAGTTACCGCACCTTCCCCATGTACTGTTTGGCATAGGGTGTTCCTCAGGGGTCTATGCTGGCGCCTATGTTGTTTGGTCTTCATGTATGCATATAGATGACACTGTAATTATTGGGAATGGTCAAACTACTTAACAAACTGAGCAGACCAGTGGTCTCCAACCTACATCCTGGTGCTCCACCTACTTCCTGCAAAGACAGATGTTTAATTAGGGACATGGAGGTAAGTGCGGGAAGTTCAGGTGAAACGATCATCATGGTCCAAAATAAAAAAGTCAGTGTAAAGTCAATGTAAGCAGATTCTACTCCAAACCATCCTGGAACGTTCCTGTTGACATGTTCACCACGAACTTTCACAATGCTGTAGGAGCCCACTACTGACTGGCACTGGCCTCTAGAAGCTCAGGAAAAGGGACTTGCTGTTGTGTTTATGTTGGGCTGACCTTCCTGTAAGTCTAGTGATTTGCATGTGTCCTTCTGCTGGTACTTAATAAAGGACTCCTCTGTGTCTTACTCTAAGCCAACCCTACACTGTAAATGGCTGCTGTGTTAAGTACACCTGTATGTAGATCTCGTGGTTTTATGCTGTTTATCTGATTCTGTTCATGCTGCAACAGGAAACCTGCAGGGCTCGTTTAAAGCACCACAGGTTGCTTTGTTTAAGCACAAACTGGTTCTAAAAGTTTAAGCTGAATTTCAGATCTAATAAGTCTAATTTTAATAGTTCATGACTGAACTGGGAAAAAGTGCTTTTAGCTACATCAGTGAGCTGGAATTCAGGAGTCTCTAAAGCTCTGCTCACTGGGGTCACGTCAACATTTTAAACTTTTAGCTTCTAGCCACCTTCAGACAGCCTAAACTGTTTTACTGGACTTCATTTTATGTATATCCTTTATTAATTAAATATTAATAGTTTCTTGTATGTTGTCTTTCTTTTAATTTAGTTTTCCAGATTAAATTCCATTTAAATTTCCATTCCAATTCCATTTTAAAAATTCATTTCTTTTTCACTCCCTTAAGCTGTGAATGTTCAGCTTGTGAAATTTGTTAAATGAACTTCACACAGGTATTAACCAGCTAACAGGTCCCTACAACGTCTCTACTACAGTAGAGAAACAGCAGCAGACTACAAACAAAGGCACAGAGAAGTTTAATTTATAATGTTCTATATAAAAAACCTAAACGTGTATTTTAACAAAATAACGTTCCTCATCAAAAACCTACATTTTAATCTATAACATTAATTATAGCATACATGTATTTCTCATAGAAAACCTAAACATGGATTTTAACGTAATAATGTAGAAAACCTATATTTTAACACATAATGTTGCTTATAGAAAACATGCATTTTAATCTAGAATATTTCATTTTTAAAAATCTATTTTACTTTTTTGTTTTTTTATAGAAAAATTATGTTAACCTGTAATTCTTCCAGAAAACCTGCATTTTAACCTAGATTTTTCAGTGAAATTTTATAATTCAATCCTTAATACTCCTCTTCGAAAACCTGTGTTTTAACCTTCAAAGTTTTGTAAAAAACAAAAAAACAAAAAAAACCCCTATATTTTAAACTATGACGTTCCTTATCAAAAACTTGTATAGTAATTTATAATGTTCTTTATTGAAAAACTAGTTTTAAACTAGACAGTTCCTTATAGAAACCTGTGCTTTACCCTGGACAGGTCTGTAAGGAAAATCTGTATTTGAACTTAAAAGGTTTCTACTAGAAAACCTGAATTTTAATGTTCCCTATAAACATCTATATTTTACTTATAGTGTTCCTTATAGAAGATCTGTATTTGAACCTATAATGTTCCATATATAGAACTTGTATGTTAAATGTTACTGTTCCTTATTGAAAGTCTTTATTTTAACTTCATTCCTTATAAACAAGCCGAAATGTTCACTATAGAAAAGCTTTATTTTAACCCTCATAAAAAACACATACTTATACTTTCAGAACATCTACATATTCTTTACAAAAACATGTATTTTAACTTCTATTTTAACGTTTTTAATTTTTAGCATGTAAATTATATTTTAACATAACATTTTAAAAAATACAGACATATAGAAACATATTTGAAGTTTGATCTTTAGATATAACAATAGAGCTACAAAAATAACATAACAGGCATGTAGAAAAGCTGTTTCTTCAGACGTGTGGAGGTGTTCAGTATCTCTAAAAGGCCAGATTATGTAGCTTCTGACACTGTATGAATTACTGCTATTTACAAAAGGGTCTTAGCTGAAACACGCTAGCAGCAGATATTGTGAAGGCTCAGTTTTGTTTGTGTCCATAGATTTTTTGATAACAGGAAGTCAAAACCAAACCAGCCTGGAGTCTGAGAGCTCTCAGTCATCTTCATTAGATCTGAATTTCTCTGTTACCGTACCCAGCAAACTAGCTGCACGTTCAGTTAATTACCCTGCATTACCCACAGTGTCCAGCAGAGGGGGTGCACACATAACCTCTCTGGAAGTGTTTCTGAATAAAACGAATCTGTCTAAAGAAAATCTCCTATTCAATTTCAAAAGAAACAGTCCAAATCTCACGACCGTAATCCACATAAAACATCTGCACTTCAGGGATNAATCCACATAAAACATCTGCACTTCAGGGATTTAGGAATAGGGTGGAGGTGATGGAGATGGAGATGGTGGTGGAGGTGGTGGAGGAGGATGGAGGTGGTGGAGTGGGTGGAGGTGGTGGAGATTGGAGATGGTGGAGTGGGTGGAGGTGGTGGAGATTGGAGATGATGGAAGGTGGAGGTGGTGGCAGGTGAAGGTGGTGTGTCTGCAAGGTCTGGGAATTGTTTAAGCCCTGTTTGAATAAAACCCTCCCAGTGGAAAAACTCCGCCTTACAAGTGGAGGTCAGTGTGAGGTTAGTGTGCTGGGTACAGGTGTAGCGGACTCTGTGACGGTCACAGCAGGAAACCATAGAAACAGACACTCAGACAGGAGTTAGGACAGTGCTGGGGTTCATCCTGAAGTTAGGACAGGGATTAGTTGAGTCTGGTCAGGATGTGTCTAATACTGCGTTCCTATCTGGAGTTCCTGGAGAAGATTCGGAAGGGAGAACTGATTCCTGAAATATTCCTCAACCTGAGACTGCCCTAGGAATATTCCAGGCTATTTACCTGTAAAGGATCTCACTTCCTGCTTTCAGACAGCCATCCCGATCGCCTGAACGCCAGCCAACACCAGCAGGGTCAGCCTTCCACCGTGACTTTTGCCCATCCCTGCAAATCACAGAATACGGCGTGAGCTGGATGGATGACCTATTACATGATGATAAGTGAGTAATCAGATATTCAGACTCGTAGAGCCGAGAGGAGATCTCTCACCGGGATTTACTCCTCACCCAGCAGGAGAAGAGCTTCACTAGTCCTGGCTTATCTTCTGCAATGATCCTCAGGTGTTCCTCCCCTGCGCTCTGAGCCCTGGAGCAGGATCTGAGAGGGTCTGGAGAGCAAGAGGGCCGTAGAGGTGATGAATTAAGGATCTTCTCTGAGACTGAGGTGAGTTCTGCTGTGGTTCTGTGTTCACTCCCGCTGTTCAGAGTCTGAAGGAGACGTGAGGTTAGGGTTCTACAGAAGTCCCAGACTTTAAGCAGTAGAATGTGGTGTGTATTAAAGGCAGGCTCCTTGGAAAGCAGTTCCCCAGGAGGAACGGAAACCCGGAACTGCACTTGATGTTTTAAAGTCTAGAACTGGACTTACACACAATAACCAATCAGAAATCCAAGATTATTCCTGTTTCTGCAGCATTCCCTCCAAACTATACTCGACTCCAAACATGCAAAATAACCATAATCAGGAAGATCATGAGGTGGAGGTGGTGGTGGAGGTGGTGGTGGTGGTGGAGGAGGTGGTGGTGGTGGAGGGTACTTACCACCAGCATTACAGGAACATAAAAGGAAAAATAATGTAGGAAATCAGGACATATCTGGAAATATAGGTGTTATATGGCACACAACAACGTATAACACTAGAGTATATACCCTGTTCATAAGCACACCGTATATACCATGTGCACCGTATACACTGAGGTTATAGGGTGTTATGGTGAAGCGTAAAGTGAGATAATCACGTCCTACTGTTTATACAGGACTTACTAGAAGACCTGAGACCAGCTAGCTAAAGGCAGCTGTAGTTTACTCCTCTCTGTGCTGCTAACCATTTAGCCTGGGTTCTAAGTGCTAACAGTCTAGCACCTGTAGCCAGCTAAAAAAAAAAGTTGGAGCAGCGCCACCAAGTCCACCAAGATGTTCCAGGAAGTGATTAAACACGACATGTTGACCTTGAGGTACGGCTGGGTCGGCTGTGGTGCAGGACAT
>JAVGWN010000711.1:0-13707 GCA_034552555.1 Semaprochilodus insignis
TATTATCCAGGAAGGAACCCAAGTAACACCCTATTATCCAGGAAGGATCCCAGGTAACACACTATGATCCAGGAAGGATCCCAAGTAACACACTATGATCCAGGAAGGATCCCAAGTAACACGCTATCATCCAGGAAGGAACCCAAGTAACACCCTGTTATCCAGGAAGGAACCCAAGTAACACCCTGTTATCCAGGAAGGATCCCAGGTAACACACTATCATCCAGGAAGGAACCAAATCAAATGCCTTTAACAAGTGTGTTTATCTGGTGTATATGGTTTTGGCACTAACTGTGCATCTTGTTGCTAGCGTTCCTCTTCATGACAGGTGAATGAAAGAAAGCGATTTCATTAGCTTCCTGGATTGAAGCGAACACAGGAATTCATATTAGTTTACACCAGTGGGAGTTTGCACAGCTCATTTTGATGTTCTACAAAAGGATTCTGTCAATCTACAAGAGTTTCAGAGAGTGGCTGCAAACGTCAGATGAGCATGCCAGGTGGATCAGGCCTCTATTGCGCATGCAGGTCAGTTCAGTAGCGTGATCTCCTCAGATACAGGCTGCATTATTCAGGTAATGTGAACAACCAAGCATTGAAAACAGATTTGGGTATGGTAAATTGGACCTGCGCCATTTGTGCCCAGAGCCCAGAAATCATATTTGTCCATGCTCTTCATGCATGTGTGCCGGACGGATCCCTTTTCCGATTTTCTGTCATGTTTGAAATACTGGGATGTGGTCCAGTGCTAACATGCTCAATAATTTATCCGCCTCGATTTCCCCATTTGCATGTTAATTTGTGTTTATTTATTTATCACTCCCCAGCATTGTCAACCTGTACCCCTGTTGGCCTCAGCTGTCTGATGGCTGGGGCTGGAATATTGTCCCTTCAAATTAATTTTAATAATAGAGGTAGCTCATTAGAAGCCAATCAGACATGAAGACATGGCAGTGGAATTATAACCAGACGGCTGGGAGTTCATGAATTATTGAATTGGCCTGATCTTATTAGAGCAGGGGGTTTCTGCCCGAAAGAATTGAATGGCTTTGCCCACACGTACACACACACACACACACACACACACACACCTGTCGACCTTTATGCTGGGCTGCTGAGACTTGGCAGCTGGCTGTGGGCTGTGGCGTGTGTAGCCTGAATGCAGTAAATTGCCTGTTTCTCTCTGTGTGCCAGCTCTGTTGATCATCACTCTGGGGAGACTGGCAAAGAGCTGCGCAGCTCTCCTGAGAAGCCTATGTGTGTTTCTGTATTTGTGTACGTCTACGCAATCGGGATAGGCAATGTGACCAGAATGCAACATCGCGATAGACGTTGAAGACGTTAGCACAGCGTCTAACACAGAATGTGAAGGTTTGATGATGTGGAACTGCGCTGGTAAAAATGTATGAACTTCATGCTCATCAGAACGTGGTAACACTTTCTATGAATCAGGTGTTTATAATGCATTATAAGTGCATTCATGAAGATCTATAAAGCATTTGTAATGTTTTATAATGCTTGACATAAGCCTTTGCAACTGACATAAACATTCATAACCACACACATAAACTGGTAAAACTTATAAGGCTTCATAGCACATATGTTAAAATGTTTTTTTGTTCTTATCATTATTGTTGTACATAAACGTTCATAGTCACACAAATGAACTGGTATAACTTCACATTGTAAGGCTTCATAGCACATATGTTCAAAAATTTTTTCCTGTCCTTATCATTATTGTTGAGACCCATCTCATAAAGCTTAATGCATCATTCACGTAATGCATTATAATGCACTATTCCGTAATGCCTTATAAGTGCGTTCATAAAGATCTATAAAGCAGTCGTAATGTTTTATAATGCATGACATAAGCCTTTGTAACTGTACATAAACGTTCATAATCACACAAATAAACTGGTATAAAATCATATTATAAGGCTTCATAGCACATATGTTCAAATAAATTGTTATTGTTCTTATCATTATTGTTTAGACCTGTCTCATAAAGCTTAATACATAATGTTTTATAATGCATGACCATAAGCCTTTGTAACTGTACATAAATGTTCATAACCCCACACACAAACTGGTATAACATTGCATTATAAGGTTTCATAGCACAAAAAGATATATTATGTTCAAATCTATTTTTTTCTGCTCTTATCATTATTGTTGGGACCTGTATCATAAAGCTTAATACAACTATTCCATAATGCATTATAAGTGCATTCATAAAGATCTGTAAAGCTTTCATAATGTTTTATAATGCCTGACATAAGCCTTTGTACATAAACATTCATAATCACACATAAACTGGTATAACATGTGTAAAACATCTATTAACATAATGCTTGAATTCATAGAGCTGATCAACAACATCACTTTACCTAAAGTCTGTAAAGAAGGCTTTTATGTGCACCTACAAAATCAGGTTCATTTTGAAGATACTGAGGAACATTAGAGAGTGGCCTCACTGCGGATCCTTATAAAGCATTATGCAAATGAACACAACATTAGTTAGGAAGCTTTATGACACCGGTTTCACCGATAATGTTAATAACAAAACAATATATACATTATAATGCATTATGTCACTTTATGTACTATGAATCCTTATACTGTTACCTTAAGCCAGTTTATGTGTGTGGTTATGAATGTTTATGCATAGTTTCAAAGGCTTATGAGACACCTTTCCTTCAACTCCAATCCGATTTACTAAGACGTCCATATCCAAGCATCTACTGTGCTCGTTGAGGATCTTGTTTGTTCAGCAGCCCACAGTTCTGTGTCCCTTGTTGTTTGAATAGGTCTATGTCCAGTAGACTACCTGATTGTCATTCTACTGATCCTTTGAGCTGAGAAAGAGAAGAGAAAATGGTTGCGGTTGATGGGTTCCAATTCTTAAACCGAAGAAGGATAGCAAAGTTTGGCTTTAGCCAGTGGGCTCTAACGTTAGTTGGCAAACCTAGCTAACCTAGCTGACTTTAGCACCCACTGGCAAAAGCCAAACTTGCCCTTTGTGGGTACCATTTATATAGACTTAGGGCTTTATAGGGTGTTTTTCTGGGTTATGGACCCACATCTTCCTGTTTCTGTTGGCAGGCTTGTCCATCAGGCATGGGTTGATAAAGGTAGCTAGCTAACTAAGGCTAGCTTTCTTCAGCTCAGTCAGGCAGAAAAAGGCTAACAACCGAAACATGAAGGGTGCGTCCCAACTGCCCACTGGATACTGAGTACGTAGTATAGGTACAGATGTCAAATGTACTGATGACTCCACAATGCACACTTAGGACCAGTGTTTTTTTGAGTACAGTAATGACTGTTGTCCCAGAATGCAGCAGGAAATGGAAAGGCAGGAGCTTCTCACGTCTGGAAAATTTTGGAACAAATTGCAAACAGTGATGCGAAGGCGGCTGCATTGGTGGTGACAGGGCCACAAGTGGTATATAAATGTGAGTTCAACTCAAATGTGAGGCTCAACCCAATGCTCAGCCACTCTTGCATCAAAGAAGTTGGGCCAGTTGGGCCAGATTTGGTGGATGCCTTCCCTGGCACAATTCTGAGGAGAATTCCCTGTAGACTGGGATTTTGGCCACTGCTGGTAGACCCGTATGACCGTACGCTTCCATACACCTGCAGATTCAGCTACTTCCTTCACGCTATGGTCTTTGGCATGCCCAAATGCAGTCACTCATTAATCATTAACATCTGCTTTGGAGCCATTTTCCACACATGGAACGAGACATTTACTACACTGTAGCACCTCTTCTCAATCTATGGATCCCATCACTCACACCCTGCAGGTATTTATAGCCCCATCATCTTCATGCAGCGCCATCTGCAGGAGCCTGAGGTTGCTACCACCTTAAACACCTAAGGTGACTCATTTTTTGTACAGTGAGTTCATGATATCATCATATCCTTGGTCTCTAATGCACAGGTACATGTTTAGAGTGTGTCTGAGCGAGATGTTGCTGGAATGTACCAGCTTTCCAGCTCCAGGCAGATTGACTGTGTGAATGAGGGCGGAAATGTGTTGACCTTTGGAATTACATGGCCAGTGTCAATAATACTGACACCCATTTAAAATGAAGAATTACAGCAGAGCCTACACTGTATGCACTGTTGGAAGAAGCTCTCTGACTGGAGGAAAGATAAAGCCATGCACACTCTCCTGGCCCAACTCATGCAGGCACACGGAGAAGTCCAGAGGGACAGCTGGTGTTATCGAAGCCGCCACACGTCCTTGTCTCCCTCTCTTTCCTCTGGATGATGGTGGGGCAGAATACATTGCAGATCAAACCATTTCTAATCAAACCCAGGGAAGTGTGGCTAATGCAATTTCACTAAGTCACTGACTGGCTTGATTATATGGAGGAGGGAAGTCTGTGTATGTGTTGGATTTGCCTGTTTTATGTGCACTAGACTTCATTTCCACACTGGTCTGGCCCCTGCCGTGGACACACCCTCGCCTCTAATCCTAGATCAGTCGCTGCCACATGAGAGAGGCCTCAATATACAAACCAGCACCAGGAGGCTTTCCAGAATGCACAGTGGTGCATGCAAAGCAAAGCTTCCCGTATTGGCAAACAGCAGTTCCTGCTGCATATTCCTAAAACACAAACACAGCCAGACAAATGTTGACACTGTTGTTATCTGGCGGGATAGACTTCTTCTTCTTCTTCTTCTTCTTCTTCTCCTCCTCTTTCTCCTTCTTCTTCTGTCTCTTCTTCTCCTCCTCCTCCTCCTTCTTCTTTTTTTCCATCTTCTTTTTTAGGTGGCGAGGGTTGTTTTAAGCGGTTGTTAGTTGTCAGGTGGTAGCTGGGGTTGCTTCAGGTGGTAGGTGAGGTTGTTTCAGGTGGCTACGAGGGTTGTTTCAGGTGGTTGCGAGGGTTGCCTCAATCTGGTGCGAGAGTTGTTCAGGTAGCTGCGAGGGTTGCTTCAGGTGGTTGCGAGGGTTGTTTCAGTTGGTTGCGAGGGTTGTCTCAGTCTGGTGCAAGGTTTGCTTCAGGTGGTTGCAAGGTTTGCTTCAGGTGGTTGCGAGGGTTGCCTCAGTCTTGTGCGAGGGTTGCTTCAGGTGGTTGCACTGTTTGCTTCAGGTTGGGTGTGAGGGCTGCTTTAGGCAATTGTGAAGGTTGCTTCAGGTGTTTCAGAGTGTTGCTTTAGGTGTTTGCGATGATTGCTTCAGGTGGTTGTGAGGTTTGTTTCAGGTGGCTGTGAGGGTTGTTTCAGGTGGTTGCTGGGTTTACTTCAGGCTGTTGTGAGGGTTGCTTCAGATGGTTGCGAGGGTTGCTTTGTTTTCATCTCAACCGTTAAATTATGTAGAGTTTTTCACAAATCTGTGAAGTTCCCCTTTAGGCTGGTGCACATCATCTCTCTGTCTCTCGCTCTCTGCCTCTCCCCTAACAATCCCACAGTGTGGTTGTTTTGGAGACCTAATTGAGTCTTAATTGAATTGGCATCAGAGAGTGGAAGAGGAAAGGAGAGGAGGAGGAGGAGAGAAAATTGGACGCAGGCTCCGTTTCCACTTAGCAACTCCAATTGCTTCCACAGAAATGAATTTCATGGAAACGGTGGCGAGAAAAGAAGTGGCCTGAAAGCTTCTCGTAAGGATAAAGACTCTCTTGTCTTTCTTTTAATGAGAAGAGGTAGCAAGGAAAGAAAGGGAGGCTTTTCAGCCAGACACGATCTGTGGAGCTGTTAGATACATCTGGGCACAGGAGCTGATGTCGTAGCGTTCTCTGCCTGCGTACAGGTAGCCAAAAGACTCTTGTTCATTGTACACTGTATCTGGAAGTGTCCAGCTGCTGTCCTGATGCAAGGATTGCAAAATGAGCCTGATGCAAATGAGGTCACTACGATCAATGCCAAACGTAGGCTAGAGGGGTATAAAGCCCCCCAGCGCTGGGCTCGGGAGCATGGAACTGTGTTCTCTGGAGTGACTGAGCGCCATCCGGTATTTTCAGGAACAGTCAGAGTGATGTAGAACTGACCTCTCAACATCCATACCTGACCTCACTAATGCTCTTGCGCACTGAATGCAATCAAAAGGAATGTAATGTTCTCCAAAGTTCTAAAGCCCAGAGTATACGCCAGAGGGAGGAACCCTCTCCCACAGAAACCACTTTTCCCAGCTGCCTAGAACGGCTCGGTGGAATTCCAACCCTTTACTCTGTTACATGGTGATGTCGTCTCGTAACACAGTCCTTATTGCCCGCCTACTGGCAAGCTGGGCATTCTCCAACACAACACACAGAAAGCTAAACCTGTAAAAACTGACCACTCGGCAAACCAGTCTGCTCCAGTCTAGGTTGTGAAGGTGGATCTATCTGACTTTCAGGATTGGACTCTGGATCAAACTGATATTGCAGAACCGACACCATTGTAAGAACAGCCACAGTGGTGTGGGTGAGGAAGTTGTAGCAGGATGCTGCTCTGGTGGTTGAGCCATCAGAACAGACGTGGTGAGCTGACCAATCAGAGCGGGAGGCATGGCTTAAAGACACAGGAGCTCTAGAACCAGACATCCACTTGTACTTGTCTGGTGCTGCAGGTGGGCACTGAAAGAAGTTAAAATGATTGATCTGCGCGTGTGTGTTTCTTTGAATGAGTGCTTGTGTGCACTCGCAGGCCATGTCGGGCCGGTGGGCCTCTGTTCAGTACAGCGTGGTTAAAGCTGTTCCCTCAGTGGCTCAAAGCTCGGTGAAATTTTAATGAATAACGCATCCGCCGTGCGGGAGGAGACAGCACTGTGCTGTTATTTATATCCAGCGAGCCACCGGGGCGTACACAAACCTGCACGTCACGCGCCATTGGGGATCTTTTTATTGACAGCGCTCATGATCCCCTCTCTGTCAATTATATTGATTATGTGTGGATGAGTGGAGGTAATAAGGAGTGGACCGCTCTTGGTGTTTTTGCTGGCCCTCTTTCGAGATGAGCGAGTTACACAGTCATGATTTTCTTATTAACCCTGTTAACACGGGGGTCTGCCCCCAGACACATGGGGGTACCCCAGACTGATGAGTGGCGGTTTTCTGAACCTCTCTCCGTCTAGCTGTGCTTAATAACAGAGGTGAGTGAACATGGGATGTTACTATTGCTTGACCTGTGGAGAACAAATCTGTTCAGTGTTAATCGTGATTAGACAGAGAGGATACTCGGGATGTTTCCGTTTGGTATATCTGTTTACGTTTGCCTTTAAAGGGGACATTTCTGCCTGATTTCTGCGTCTTTGAGGAGGGCAATCCTAGTTGGGACGCTGTGTAAAATGGCCCGTGTTGAGTTTAGAAAGTAGTCCACATATGTGAGTGAGGTGGAGCAGATACGAGTCTGAAAGAGATCTAATCATATTAAATATATACAGTGTTAGATCTGAGCTCAGTTTAGAGTAAGGCAGGTGTCCAGAAACAGATTAAGAGCTCACGCAGAGATTGGCAGTGAAGATGCATGCAAATATAAACAAGAGAGAGAAGTGCTGATCGACTTTTCATTATTGTCTCAGGGCTTTTAGTCGAGAGGGTTTTGGTCCTACACTGAAGTGTTACAGTAGTACGGATGTTCTGTAGATGGGAAAGTGACATACAGTTGCAGGAAAAGTAAGTGGACTGTTTGGAATCAGCTGGATTTCAGCATTACGAGTAAAATCACAGTCACAGTTACACAGTCTCACCGAACCAATAACTCATATACAGTTATCAGGTCTTTTATTTAGGAACATCCACAGGGCTAACAGGAAACAGTATGTGATTCTATGTGTTAATGACTTCTCTAAAAGCTAATTGGTAAAAGCTGCTTGATTAAGGAGATGAGATTGGAAGGGTGCTTTACCCTTTAAATAACTACTGCACACACAACCCTGCTTACTGACTAATCTGGTCTTCTCAAGAAAGGTTAGTGTGGACCAAGAACGACCTCAGAGGATGATGTTCTATAAACGCATGAAACAGGAAAAGTCTACAGAGGCATTGTTATGACCTGCATGTACAAGCTGTCTGCAAATGAAGAACATTCAGCACTGTTGCTGCTCTTGTGAGAAGTGGACGTCCTGTTAAGATCACTCCAAGAGAAAAATGAGCTCCTGAAAGAGGTGAGAAACAACCCATGGTTAACAGCAGAAGACCTACAGAGACTCAACAAACTGTAAAAAGCTTTCTTCATGTGTCCACTACCAGAAAAATGGAAGGGCACCTCATAGATGCCACTGCTCTCCAGCAGAGCCATTGTAGACGGTATCAAGTTTGCCTATAACCAGCTGGAGGTTCTTTCTGGGAATATGCTTGAGGTACAGATGATACAAGAGTGGAACGTTTTAGCATTATGCACAACACTGTGCTTAAAGGAAACACCTCATCCCAGCTGATAAGCACGGTGGTGGGAGCATCATGCTTTGAAGCTGCTTCGCTGTTTCAGGGTCTGGATACCTTGTGGTCATTAGGGGAACAATGAAATCGAAGGAGGATGAAGGTTACCAGGAGCAATAAATGATGATAGATTTAGACTGATATGGGCAATATTTCTTGAGCTACACATACAGAAGTAGTGTCTCTCAGTATGGTGTCTGGCTATTGTGTTTGCTAACCCAACATGCCAGACATCTCGGCATGGAGTTGTAGAGGTTCCTAATGGTGTCCTGTGATAATCCATCCCATGTAGCTTGAATATTCTCACACAGTTCCTGCAGATGGTGCGGTAGGGGTGGAGGTGGAGTGACACCAGGCTTTCTGGACGTGTGACACGTGACAACAAACCGTTCATCTTGGTTCTGACCATGGTGCCTCCACACACGGATTCGTTGGTCGTCTCCACCAAGACAAAAGTGGGATTCGTCACTGAAGATGACCCGCTGCCATTCTGAGTCACTCCATGACAGTCTGGCACGACACCATTGCAGTCTTTGGCGTCACTGATGTTAAGTGCGGTCATCATAACAGTCTGCATGCATGTAGTCCTGCGTTATGCAGCTATCTGTCAATGGTGCTGGCACTAAAAGGATGACTCATGGAGGCATCACTGCTCGCTGAATGTCCGCAATCGTGGCTGTTGGGTCAGTCAGGTACAGCGATAAGGCCCGTCCTTGCTTACGTCACATGTGCGGCTGAGCTTGAAACTTGAATCATTTGCATGTCTCACAATGTCAAACCTACCCGCTAAGTATCATTCCTGTGGGTTGATTCCTTCTGGGTGCAACTGTTCTTTTGACCATGAGTGTATATAGAAATCCAGCTAATTCCAAAAAGTTCACTCACTTTTTCTCCTAACTGTAAATGAGCCTGTCTGCCAGAAAGCTATACGAGTGTCTTCTTTTCTGCAGTTGCTCCAGAGTTTTGACCCAGCCATGCAACTCCAATTTCAAGTGTCTCCAAACCAGATACATCTGTACTGTACTTTAATGGCCATTTCTGTGTCTTTTGTCATCCTGAACAGGAGGAGCAGATGATAACCTGATAGAGGGAGGTGAGACTCAGTTCCTGTGTAAGCCAGGAGCCAGGAACATCACAGTCATCTTTCAGCCGCTGCTCAGGTAGGCTTTCAAAAGTTGGTGCTAACAAGCCTCTAAACTTCTCTGCTGCCCTAGCTGCCTTCAGACAGTGGCTGTGACCGTGCACGGAACGGGAATGGTATTTTTTCATAGTCTTTTCATCTTTTCTCCTTCCCTCCCTGTGATTACGGCGTTATTACCATGCAGCACCCTTGATTTTGATCCGTTCTGACGGTATCGGTTGGAGCGGCCCATTTAGCTTCCCTGCACATTCAATTTTCCTTTCAATTTTCCAATCTGTCCGATCATCGGCTCTGTCTCGCTAATGCCCTCTCATGTTACTGGACTATTACAAAGATGTGTCCAAACCGTGGTTGGACAGGTCAGAACGTGACTGGACTGCCCAGCAGTCATAGTGCTCGCCTATTAGATTTGAGCCATGCAGCATTTATATATTTATTTACTCCTCTGGTTATGGGGATTGTCGTCAGCTGGCTGGAATCTTTTTGGAGAGCTGGTTTGTCAGATGAACTTGCACATGGAGTAGTTCATGTAGTGGTTCAAGCAGTGCAGTGGTTCGTGTTGGTGGTTCATGTAGGTGGTTTATGCAATGGTTCATGGAGTGGCTTATGCAGTGGTTTATACAGTGGTTTAATGCAGCGGTTTATGCGGTGGTCCATGTATGTGGTTCATGCAGTGGTTTGCCCCAATTCGGTTTATTATTTATTTATTATTCTCCTTAAATGAACCAAATATGAAGGAGAAAGAAATATGTTTCTTCAAAAGCAGATGTTAATGATTGGGTAAAAGGAGTGACTGCATTTGGGCGTGCCAAAGACCATAGTGTGAAGGGAGTAGCTGAATCTGCAGGTGTATGGAAGCGTAGGGTCATATGGGTCTACCAGCAGTGGCTAAAATCCCAGTCTACAGGAAATTCTCCTTGGAACTGTGCCAGGGAAGGCATCCACCACATCTGACCAACAGAAGTGTCTGAACATTGATGTGGTCTACATGCAGAAACTTGTCCAGTCCGTGCCAAATCCAATGACAGCAGTTATTGGTGCTGGTAGAGGTGTTACCCGCCATTAGATACGTTTCTAATTGTTTGTCATCGAGATATTTTCCAGGAGCGCATATGTAAATGTCTCTCACCTTGCTTAATCCATATCCAGGTTTTCATGAAGATCATACAGACTTGTCAAAGTGGTCTAAAGCACTGTATGACTTACTGTGAACTACAGCGATGAACAGAGCTTCACCACGTAGCTAAACGCAGCAGGCAGGTCATTTAGACGAGTGTTATTGTGCTGGATTGTGCCAGAATCTGACTCCCCTTGGTGTGCGAGCTCATCATGCAGACTCAGACTCTAGATTGCATTGAAAGTTTCTGTTGCTTCTATTTATAAACAGGCACAACACTACTGTTGTCTAAAGTGGCTGCCTGCAGTGTTCAGCTGCACAGTTAAGGCATGCTGTGTCCTAAACCAAGCCAGCATCACCTTAATTAAGACCTGAATGCAGCGTAGGCAGTTTGAGAGAAGTTATAGGGGATCAGATTTGGGTGACTATTCACTTCTAGTGTTTGTTTGTAGTATTAGTAGCCTCATAGCTCCACTGTTAAAGAGGCAAGAGATGGTCACCAACCATCACCTACGCCCGAGATGGTGTAAGTGTGGATGTTCTAATAAACCTTTCGTTTAAAATTAGGATTGTTGTTTGGCAACCGTAATTGTTCGGCTGAAAATGGCAAAAAGGAGTAAAGAGTGAAAAGACAAAATCATTTATACCGAACAGTGATGTTTTTAACGATGCTTAAATTTGTCTAGCGCCGTCTGCTAGGGGGAAAAACCCCATTAACTCGTAATTTTTCCACAGTAAGTCTCACCTGAGCATGCCGCTGACGTTCCCCAGCTTTTATTCAGTTTCAAGCGATTCAAATGCAACTCCAGATAGAGTAAAGAACAGAACAGACCCGTTAGCTTTAACAAACGTTACAGCGACAGACAGCAGCTTCTCAGCGTGTACGTGCACACGCACACGCACACACACATGCACACGCTCTCTCTCTCTCTCTCTCTCTCTCTCTCTCTCTTTCTCTCTCACGTACATGCACACTGTTTCTCTCTCGCACTTTCGTGCCCACATACCCCAATTTTACAACACGATTAAAGCGCAGCCAGCGTGGACTGAGGCACTTTTTGTAAATGCAGCATGTCAGCTGGCATGGGTTTAAATCATACTGTGCTTTGTTGGTGTGTCTGCTGGGTTGTTAAAATGTTCAATGTTCAGTATGTGTGTTTAATCTACAGTTTAGTGATTGTTTTTTTTCTTTGTAAACCAAGACAGAAATACATCCCAGACAGCAGAACTGTCCTGGCCCAAATCTGGCCCACATTTTCCATTTTCTTCTGGCCCACTTACCAGGCAGGTTGAGGGCACTTGGGTGGACTGCTCCTGGTAGCAAGATGTGGGCCACATACGTACCAGATTAGGGCCAAGCCTCAGCCAAAAGTAGGCAACTCTGCTGTATCTGTGCCAGAAGTGGACCAGATCTGTTTTGGGACAGGTGTTTCAAATGCATGTTGTAAATATGTGGGCCACCTTTGGCTCACAGCAGGTTGCCAGTGCTGATAGTGGGTCAGCAGTGCCATTTCTTTGCCAGATGTGGCCCACATCCGCTTGCTATCTGGGATTTAGCCTATTTAATTTATGCAGTGGTGAAAAAGTGGCAAAATTAATGAAACACTGTGAAAAACGGTATTCTGCCTTCAGCCAAATGTTTCATTTTGTTCGGTTTCAGCTTAGGTCAAGAATGTTCATTTCGGTGCATCCCTATTTAAAATATAGGCTTGTGTTAAGGTGGCCAAAATTGGGCATGATTTACAGTTCACATGAATACCTGGATGCATCAGAACTCTCACAGAAGCTCATCTGCAACATCCGCCTTTGTTCGGAAAGTTCAGAGCCAACTCTGTGTCTGTGATTTACTCCAGGGCTCATTTGCATTTTGCAGCTGTTTGCGATATCGGTAAAGCCAAATCCAATATCAGCTCTGGCATACCATGAGTTCGTCCTGCTCTACCACATGCCAGCATCCATTCAGAGAGCAGCCACATGCTCCAGTCAGCAGCTATAGCTCTTCGTGATTGGCCCTGCCGTCTGGGGTTGGGCAGGGGGTGTGGCGGGCTACAGTCCATCAGGGATGAGCGACAGGCACACATCACGGCTGCCGGTCCGGTCGGCTCGTCTGGCATGGTCAGGGTTGAGGAGGTGACGGGCCAAACAAATGAAGGCCTGAACAGACGAGCCGTTCCACTCCACCTTCAGCGTGTCGTTCATAATGGCTTCCATCATTCATCCCTAGGAGCTGGCGCCCTTGGCTGTTGGATCAGCAGCTGGTGGGTTCACTGGGCTGCGCGGCGGTGTGAGAGCGAGCTGGCCCGTTTTATTTGTAATTGATACAAGTCTGCGTTTGTTTCTAATCGATGCTCGCTGTGGGCCGCAGGCTGTGACTGGTGCTTGCTGTATCAGCGAAACAGACAAACTTTACATTAAATCAATACATGCCTGTTAATGCAGTGGCTAATCGATTCTCCATGCGATTTGGGGGTCAATAGAGGCTGTGTTAGCAGGCCGTGTTTAGTGCAAGAACGTGGAGTACCGTCATGAAGTTAATGTTGGCGCTGGGTACGGGCTGAAGCGGGACTTGCCCAGCACATAAGTAATCGATACTCCCTCTGGGCAACTTCACACTCCGTCTTCAGAGCTCTGCACTGTAATATATTGGCTCTTCCCCTGGTATCTGCAGTACATTGGAAGGTGCAAAAACACTTATTGGAGTATCACATACCTCCCTGCAGATCGATACCTTCTGCTCCATAAAGGCCTGAGTGCGCGAGCGCATCTGTTTGTCTGTTGTCAGTGTCATTTTATGGCAAGCGTTTTAGTTTGCACCCTGTAGTGAAAAGCAGGGCTGGACGATAAATCAGGTTTGTATCGGTATTGTGATACGAGTTCTACTTCCCCGGTTTGAATGAGCGTGGACCAGACACAGCAGTGCTGCTGGAGTGTTTAAACACTGTGTCCATTCGCTGTCCACTCTATTAGACACTCCTACCTTGCTGATCCACCTTGTAGATGTACAGTCAGAGACAATAGCTCATCTGCTGCTGCACAGTGCAGTGTTGGTCATCCTCCAGCCCTTTGTCAGTGGTCCACCAACCAAA
>JAVGWN010000712.1:0-13707 GCA_034552555.1 Semaprochilodus insignis
TGGGTGACTGGGGACATGTGAGTGAGACGTCATCGGGTAGTGCATTCTGGGAGTCCGGGAGATCGGCGGTGTCAGGGAGACCTGTAGGTGTGACATTGAGTCACATCACGTCTTCTCTATCGTCTCTCTGTACATGTACCAGTTCAGTTTGTTAGTCACCTTGTCAGGTATTGCCGACTCGTTGTTGCGTGCTGAGTGCTCGTTCTCTGGTATTTTTGTTCTTTTGGTTTTGGATCTGCTGTTCCCATATTAGTTATGATCACCTGGATTAACGTGTTCTGGCTTATATGTTTACTTTAAATAACACCTTTTTAAATCACCATTTTAGATCTGCGAGCTTCTGTTCAGTCCCCCCACCGTCACAGAATCGGTTCTAAAGTCATTTAACTGTATGCAAATCAATTTCAGGTAAAGTTCAGGTAAAAAAAAATCTTTACTTTTAATTCTGCTGTTTGTCTAGGAAGGAGCCTGATACGGACCTCTGGTGAACTTAAGAGAGTCTGCTTGGGATGCAGACTTCAGGAGACTCATCCTATATAACCTACATGAAAGGAGTTCCAAAAATACTGTATAAATACATTTAAAAATAGACTCGTAAACAAAGGATTCAGTCCACTGTAAAGAAAACACAGTTCATGGTGTCGGTATCAATCAACACAGTGAGCCGAGCTGAAGTCTTACTTGCAGCTGTGCAGCCTTTCGGATTCAACGCGTCTGCGTTGAGCACTTCAGTGAACGACACAGAACACAGTCAAGTCAAACCTATTCATATCTACAGCAGATGTTCTCACAAAGCAGCTTTACAGAGGATCCGGGTCCAAGCCCCCAACGAGCAAGCCAAGGAAAAACTCCCTCAGAGCAAGAGGAAGAACCCTCGAGAGGAACCCAGACTCAACAGGGGAACCCATCCTCTTCAAGTGGACCCCGGATAGAACAAACACAGAAAGGACCAGAGTTTATAATTACAGGGAACACTGAATAAGAGCTGGTAGTAACTGTTAGCTAGAACCCTATGACAATAGTCTATTAGAGTAGGAGAAGTGTTGAATCCCAAAGTCTCCCAGGCAGGAGTTGTTTGGGCTTCTGTGAATGGGATCAAGTGAGAGTCAGACATAACTGATGACCTATTAATAAGTTATAACTGATTGAGTTGTAGTACTGTTGATCACTGTGTTCTAATAGCATGGCATTGGCTGTGGTGTACCACAGGGGGCTGTCCTGGGGCCACTCTTGTTTTCATCATATATGCAGCCACTTGGCCACATCATCAGTGGACATGGAGTCAGTTTCCATAGCTGTGCCGATGCTTTCCCTCTCTGTTGCACCAGGTGGCGTTAATTAGCTGATTGTTGAGTTAAAACTGGAATTCTTCCAACTGGACCGACTGCACACAAAGCGGGATGACTCTCTGTTCCTAGAACAACACGCGAACGAATGCAGGGAGGCCTTGTTTGGTTATATGCCCCTGAACAGTGGATCTTCCTCCCATGAGACATGTACCAAGCATCCTGAGTTAGCAGGTCTAGGAAGCCGAGTGGAAAGTTTTATTTAACGGTTCGTTTTTTCAGTATTGCCCTTTTTTATCCAGCACTTTAATTATCTCAGTGTTTTGTTTTCTGCTTATGCATTATGTAAAACAGTTCCAGCAGCATTTCTATCCATGGAAGCTGCTATATAAATAAGGTTTATTATTATCCTGGTACCAAACGTCTATAGAAATAACAGATGCGGTCATATTATACAGTTATACACTTGAAAGAAGGTTGATTATTCTCTCTCTCTCTCTCTCCCTCTCTCTCTCTCTCTCTCTGTGCCTCTGTAGAGTATAGGTAAAGGTTCTCTGTGGTCCATAGATCCTGAATACAGACACAATCTGATCCAGGCTCTGAAGAAAACCCCGTATCAGCCCTGCTCTCCTCAGCTTCCCACATTCTCCTCTCCACAGCAATACCACAGGTAATCACACCTTCACTGCTCCACTGACTAACAGAGCTGGAGCTAGGTGTAAGTGCTGGAAGAGTTGCTGGATCCGGTCGCTTGGCTGTCCATGATTTTCGACATGAATATGCAGTTGCCAACTAGCCGTCATTTCTCTGACCTAGCCAATCCTGAGAGCTGATCAGTGACAGAAATCATAGGAGCTGTGTTTGGCGAGTTAAAGATGCTGCAGCTCTGCACGAGACCCCTCGGTCACAGGATCCTGCAGTTCCTCGTTCAAACACTAGATGGAGGTAGAGCCCTTTCGGTAAATTGCGTGCACTGGTAGAAAACACTTGGTCAAGCTTGAGAAATACTATTTGTCCCACTTGTAAGCTGGGTGTGGCTAGGCAGATGCTATCTTTCCCCAGGTGGTTGCTAATGTGTCACTAATTCTAACTATACACTAGAAGGATTTGTACCCTGCGCCGTATCCTACACCATACCCTATGCCTTATCCTAGAACATATCATTAGCCAGTCCTGAGGGCTGATCAATGACAGAAATCATAGGAGCTGTGTTTGGCGAGTTAATGATGCTCCAGCTCTGCACGAGACCCCTTGGTCGCAGGATCCTGCAGTTCCTCATTCAAACACTAGATGGAGGTAGGAGGAAAACACTTGGTCAAGCTCGAGAAATACCAGTTGTCTCACTTGTAAGCTGTGCTCAAAATGCCAAAAAGCCACATTTATAAGTGCTAAACACACATATGAGTATTAGAATATGTGAAGCATAATGTGACTCAGTGTTTTGTTTTCTGCTTATGCATTATGTAAAACAGTTCCAGCAGCATTTCTATCCATGGAAGCTGCTATATAAATAAGGTTTATTATTATCCTGGTACCAAACGTCTATAGAAATAACAGATGTGGTCATATTATACAGTTATACACTTAAAAGAAGGTTGATTATTCTCTCTCTCTCTCTCTCTCTCTCTCTCTCTCTCTCTCTCTGACACAGCAGAAACAGAAACACAGCAGAGTCTGTCGATACAGAATGCTAATCTAATCTAAACATAATTCATTTACATGTGTAATTAAATATGCAGTTTGTTATTACATGTGCAGACTCAACTGATAGTAATAACTCTGAGGGTTAGTGCCAGGGAAATGAGTGGAGAGAGCTGATGGTGGGAATCAGCGTGGCATCCTAAGATGCCCATGGAGGGGTGGGCACTGCCAGCGAGGCTCTAACAGCTAATCAAAGTGTTTTAACCCACCTGAGGCTGCAGAGGCCGTAATTAATAAACACTTCGACCCGCTGCCCTGATAAAGTCTGCTGACTGTTTGCCACTGATGGTCCACTCTCAGACCACCCAGATCATCATTGAGAGATGAAAAGTGGGACTTCCTGTAATACTTGGCTTAACAGTCGGGGGTCCGTCTGGAAAATGCTGAGCAAAATACCAGTGGACCATCAGCTTTGCCGCCGGTGGGCCAGCAGTGGTCCGGTATCCTCTTGCTATCTGGGACCATGCGCACCGGTAGCTGACATGTCTCTTCTCTCTCTCTCTCCAGTCGTTCTCTATGGCCAGGGAGTCCACTTTTCCGAAAAAATGGAGGAGTGGTCCTGCAAGGTAAAACCCTTTCATGTGTCCTTCATGTGTAAATGTCTAAATATTTGCATCTCTCAAAACCTTGTGAAGCCTTCTGCCCACTGAGTGCTGGGATAGGCTCCAGCACCGCCCGTGACCTAGAAGGATTAGCAGCTTAGAAGATGAATGAATGAATGAATGAATGAATGAATGAATGTACATATCCCAGTTTCCTAGTTGTGTACAGTCATAGCTGCTGTTTGTGCTTTACTAGGTCTTTGCTAGGGTGTGGCTAGGCAGATGTTATCTTATCCCGGGTGGTTGCTAAGATGTCGCTAATGCTAACTATACACTAGAAGGATTTAAAGAGAGTGACGGCTGATGTGCTCTCACATCTGAAGACACTGTGTCACCTAAAGGCCAATTTATGTTTCTACGTTGAATCTACAGCAAAAGCACCGTACAGGTAGTGCACAGCCACATGCCCTATGCCATACCTTGCTGCGTACTCTACCCTGCTCACTCTAAATGTAGGTATTGTGGTATATACTGAGTCTGTTCTACAGTTTCTCGTTAGGTCGAGTGTATAACTCTAAGCTCTAAATGTAGGTACTGTGGTATAAACCGAGTCTGTTCTGCGGTTTCTCGTTAGGTCGAGTGTATAACTCTAAGCTCTACATGTAGGTATTGTGGTATAAACTGAACTAGTGTTACACAGATTTTTTACTAGCCGTCAGTATGGCCTGCCAACCTCACAACAGTGAGCGGTGCATGGATAGATCATTTGGGAATTTCCATTGACTTAGCATCCATAACCTCCAAGTGCTTCTTCATCTTTCATCTTCCTTCTCTTCCGGCGGCTCTGGTCTTGGTGCAGCCGTTAAAATAGCCATTCAATACCAATCAGAGTGCTCTCCACCAGCTCAGAGATCCGCTTGGCAGGAGAAAATAGATCCATTATCCATCTGAACAGCTTCCTCCTCCATTACTCCACTCCTGTTAATGGAATAATGGCCCCAGAGCTGCTTCACAAGAGAGTCTGAACGAGTCCGCGCTCAGTGAATTTGACTTTGGAGGTGAAGTAAGTCTTAGTGGCCGCGTACCTAAAATGATAATTTGGCCAAGAAATCTAACTGACACGCCCCCCCCCAACACGAATGTCCATGTACCAAACAGGACGTTAAGCACAAACACTGATGGCTTTGTAAGCGTGTTTTAAAGCCAGAGCCCTGCTGGACCAACTGTGTGGCGCCCTCAGTGTCCCAGAATCAGCACTGTTATCCCAAGTGCTCTCATAATCCCCAGAAACGGTCCTCTTGAGGTCTCTCCGAGCAGATGTGTGCAGATGCTGTGTTTGCAGGGTAAACAGCTGTGGGCTGCATGACGCCATTTACGCTGGCGATGGTGACTATGAGCACCAAGACCTTTTGAAATATAGCACATCCAGGCATCGTTTATCACCAGACATGTTCTTCCTGGATCTCTGATGGGATTCTGATTCATCACTATAGGAAATATAGGAAAGCTCACCAGACAAAAACTTTAGTCCCCTGTGACTGACCCGTACCTACCAGCGTGTAACACCTCCACCAGCACCAATAACAGCTGGGACTGGATTGGCCACATCAATGTTCAGACACTATTCCATCAAAGAATTGGTCAGTCGGTCCAGATTTGGTGATTGCCTTCCCTGGTACAATTCCGAGGAGAATTCCCTGTACACTGGGATTTTATCCACTGCTGGTAGACCCGTATGACCGTACGCTTCCATACACCTGCAGATTCAGCTACTTCCTTCACACTATGGTCTTTGACACGCCCAAATGCAGTCACTCCTTTTAGCCAATCATTAACATCTGCTCTGGAGCCATTTTCCACACATGGAACGAGACATTCCCTGCACTGTAGCACCTCTTCCCAATCTATGGATCCCGTCACTCAGACCCCGCAGGGATTTATAGCCCCGTCATCCTCGTGCAGCGCCATCTGCAGGAGCCTGCAGGTACTACCACCTTAAACATGCAAGGTGACTCGTTCTTTGTCCGGTGAGATTATTTCCATTTGTTTATCAAAACCAGTTTTAAATTTATGATGTATTTCTATATGAGTTTGATATAAAAAAATTACTCTAATATAGTGACATGCAAAGTTTGGGTCCCCTGTACATAGTTAAGTGAGTAGATGAGTAGTTTAGACTCTAAAGCTGAAGTGCAGGCTGTGGTGCAGGTCCACAGTGTTACTACACACCTACACTCTTGGAGAACCCTCTGCTCCTGCTGTACTGGTGCGGTATTATGTTAATGAGGTCAGATCACAGTGCTGCACCGCTGATATTTGTGTTCTGTTTCCACAGTTCCTCAGAAAGTGATCCAGCATGGCTCCCGGCTCAGCACTGAGGGGCTTCTCCCTGTCATCAGACCCCTACCCATAAGTCCTTTAGGGAGGAGCACAGGAGTGAGGTTAGTATCCTGCTAGTCTCAGCTCAGCATGTACACTCATCACACAAACAGCTGCACGAACAGCTGCACCCAGAAGGAACCAACCAGCAGGAATGAAACTTGGTGTGTAGGTCTGACATGGTGAGACATGCTAATGACTGAAGTTTCACACTCAACCGCACATGTGACGTAAGCAGGGACGGGTCTCATCTCTGTACCTGACTGACCCAACAGCCACGATTACAGACATCCAGCGAGCAGTGATGTCCTCCATGAGTCATCCTGTTAGTGCAGCACCATTGGCAGACGGCTGCACCACGCAGGACCACATGTACACAGACCGTTACCACGACTGTCCTTAACACCACGTCACCGTCACCAAAGACTGCAATGGTGTCGTACCAGACTGTCATGGAGTGACTCAGAATGTCAGCGGGTCATCTTCAGTGACGAGTCCCGCTTTAGTCTTGGTGGAGATGACCAACCAATCCGTGTGTGGAGGCACCGAGATGAACGGTTTGTTGTCACACGTCCAGAAGGCCTGGTGTCACTCCACCTCCACCCCTACCGCACCATCTGCAGGAACTGTGTGAGGATATTCAAGCTGCATGGGATGGATTATCACAGGACACCATTAGGAACCTCTACAGCTCCGTGCTGAGACGTCTGGCGTGTTGGGTTAGCAAACACGGCGGCCCGACGCCATACTGAGAGACAGACTTCTGTATGTGTAGCTCAATAAATATTGATCATATCAGTCTAAATTTATCATCAGTTATTGATCCTGGTCACCTTTATCTTCCTTCCCAACAGACCTGCAATCCCACACCTCCTTCTGGGAGCAGCTGTATTTAATTTTAATACATTTGTATTTTTGGTGTGTAAATGGTGGTGGTGTAAGTGGTTATTGATGACCATTCGGATTTTAATTCAGTATCATATCCATAGTTTTTACAAGTTTGCTCAATAATAATTCCACACTAAATTCCCTCCTATAATCCTCCAAACTCGGAGCTCCTCAGTAATAATTATCCTACTCGGATCCACATCCCGGTACTGTAATAACTAAACTGGCTAACTGGAAACAGACGAGGCTCACACATTTTCTTGTTCCACCTTAAATATTGCAGCAATTACATTCCGGGGCCTGAGGCTTTCTAATGACCACTGCACCATTTAAGGTGGAATGAGAAAATTCAAAGAAGAAGCTGAAGAATGAGAAACTGACTCCCGTTTGTGGCCTGAAGATGAGGTTATCAGCTAAACCTGAGCTCAGTTTGACCCTTAATCCTCAAGATCATGACCAGAAATCCACAGCACGTTTGGTGATGGACGAATTACAAGCAGAAGAAAATGAAGTATCAGGAAAGCTTGTTCTGTCGTGTTGGGCAGCATCTGGTTAGTTAAATGACCCCACTTTACGGACCTGCTGCTGGCCTACAGGCCGGTTAGCTGAACAGTGTGAAGTACAGCTCCTGTCTCATAGTTCTGATGTAAATGTCCACATGATGATGTTTCAACCCAGCCTATTTGGGGTCATTTGGAGAAATTACAGAGATCCTTTATCCCGTACGGATCAGACAATCTTACTGCATTACCGGACCTCCTCTGGTTAAACTAATCCCACTCTAACAGGACTTCAGCATAATTCATTTGGCAATTAAGCGGCGTACTTAAGGTCTAAAAGTTTACTTCACCTCTATTTATACTCTCATACTCCAATACATATCCCAAAACACAAGGCAGGTAGGAATTCTGGGATAGGCAGGTGTGAAGACAGAGTGTGTTTACATGCACTTAATAATCCGATCATTCTCAGATTTCCGCTGTAATCTGATTATCCGAACGGTCATGTGAACAGCGTACTTGGATTTCTTAGAAAGACCCGATTAAGCTCTAGAAACCGGATTGAGGAATCTGATAATTGGAGCTGGATTTTATCCCACTTTAGGGTGCATGTAGACCCTTACTCTGATTTCTTTCTGGATATTCCTCATCTTATTCTTCTTCTAGAGGAGGGATGTTCATACTGTCTAGAGTTTAGACGTCTAGAGTTTATTGGCCGGTCACACGGCAGAAATCCGATTACCACCTGACTCACACAGACCTGGAGGTTCCCCCGTTATCTGATGCAGGGGTCCTCAAATCTGGACCTTTAATCCAGTCTCCGATCCTGGATTTTGTAATGACCAGTAGACCCTATTAACTATAAGTGATCACAAACTCCAGGATGGGGATCTGATTAAGGTGGACAGAACCCTAAAACAGGGGTTCCTCAATGGTTTTGTAGTATGGGTCCGGGGGTCCTCAAATCCAGACCTCTACAGAACTCAATTTCCTGGCCCTGGATTTTGTAAGAATTGGAAGTTTTAATTAACTAAGAGTGTTTACAAATTCCAGACTCTGGAATTAAGGTCTGGATCTGAAGACCTCTTACGTTCAGAGTTTTAAAGGTCCTAAGAATCTGTATGTGTTTGTGCTTTCAGATCAGTTCTGGGTGATTACCTGACCCGAGATAAAACCAGTTTAGCCAGTGATGACCCGCCAGTGGAGTGCAGTTCTTCTTCCAGTTCTCCCCTTGTGACCCGACCCGTCTGCGGCCAAGCTCAGAAGGTCATCCGAATGGTCACAGAGATCAAAAAGGAGCCCAGAGACTTCCCCATGAGCGCCACCATGGTCACTTCAGAGCAGCCTAGCAGCAGAAGAACGAACTGCACCAAAGTCCGTCAGCTAAAACCCGGCGATACTCTCCCGCTGAAGAAGAGAAGGGCGGAGAAATTCCCGCCCAACGACAACGAGGACGAAGAGATGAAGGAGGCGGCGGGGTCACTGCTTCACCTGGCCGGAGTACGAGCCTCTCAGAACAAAACCAATCAGAACGCCTCCAGAGTGCAGAGAGAGGCGGAGAAAGACTAGCGAGACTAGCATAGCTTGATTAGCATGCTAGCGAAGCGGTTCTTGCCGGTCTATGCTTCACGACGGGCCCCACTTGTTCTTTTTTACAATTTCAGGTGAATTCATACGTGGCAATATTAATCGAATCGATGTTTTACTTACGTTCATGCACTATCGTATTAACAGGCCTCGGTTTGTTTCTTGTGCACTCGCGTAAAGGGATACAAGCCATAGCGAAAGTCCTAAAGGGCAAGGATTTTCCTTTTCCACTTGTCATATGGCTAACTAGAGGGAAATTCTTCCAACGGTAGAGAGAGAAGCTAGAATAAGGCTGTTTTCACATCTCTACAAACCTGTTTCATTTCAGAAGATGGTTCGTTTCAGCCCAGTGGTTTCTAATCCCAGGGTTGCCAGGTTCAGGCATGTTGCACTCAGGAGAAAAACAGGGAATGGCTTCAGAAAATACCACTATACTGCCCCAAAAGTGAAAGCCTGAGTTTAACTAAGCGGGGGTTTATAGATTGTTGGAGGAGGCAGCTAGCAAGCATGAGGATAACAACTCCTGACTAGCCAGCTTCATTATAGCTAGACCATTATCCATCCATTATCATACTGAACACTGAATTGCTTAACTCACGTTTATCTGGCAAGCGTTAGTCACTATAACAACTGGCAGCACACCACAACGGCTAAAAGCTAATTAGCCACAGCGCTAAACTGCAGAACATTGCAGAGTGCTTGTCCAAGTTTTACCTTGGTTGAACTTTGTTTTCTTTACCACCGTCAACTACTTTTACCAGCTAGCTAAGCAAGTAGCCTATTAGCCTAAGTGGCCTACTGCAGCTAACCCAACAACTTCTACTACCAGGTAGAACGCTGAAACAAGCTAATACTGTGTCCACAATGCCAAACGCAACTGATGGCAGCAGTGCCTTGCTGATAGCGTCCACCTAAAATTTGTGAGCCAAGTAGAGCTGTGGAAGTCTAGTTAACGTTTACTTAAGGTGGAACACTAAATGATCAGATCAAGTTTGATCCTAAATTTGGGGGTCCACGTCCGCCCCTCCTCCCCAAACCCCTGTAACTACACCCGTGCCCTCTGTTATGTGCTACATAATTAGCACGTGTACCTAGCCGCCTGATGGCACGTCTCCAGAGTAATACCGAGACATGAATGCTCTCGAAATAATCATGGGTGTGGCCACTTTCATAACCGCTGCGGCATCAGCGTACAACAAGTCCGGTTGGTAGTCCGGATTGGTTTGACGTTGGTAGCGGTCCCACCCCTTTGATCTGATTGGTTGGATGTTTTTAGTCCTGATTGGTACAAGAAGATGCAGGACACATGGCACTTCAGGCAAAGTTCTCTTTTTACTGAAACACAGCAGGAGCATTTCCACACCGTGATATAAGCTCGATTTGTAGCTTGGTGTGAAAATCGGGAATCTCTGCAGATGCCACGCTCCACACACCTGATTCCACGCCTCAGGTAACTCCCCGTGTTACAGCGCGGGACTGGGAAGCGTTCCCCCGGCCTGTATGAAAGCAGGAGGTGTTTGAACAGGAAGGTGTTCCCTCAGGCTCCGTCTTTGACTAAGGAGACGGCAGAATGCAGAACCCCCTGCGGGAGACACGTCCAGTCACTCCCGGCTATTGTTCAACACCGTCAGTGGCCTAACTTAAGTGCGTTAGAGAGCAGGTGTGAAGGACAGCAGGGTGGTATCTTAACTGAGGACTACCTCTGAACACTCGACAGTGCAGCGTACGCTTACTTCCGCTAGCGTTGGCCATTTAACCCTTACGTTTCCCACCTTATGCTTTTCCCGAAATGAACTCCGGTTTGGAGCATATGTGAAAACAGCCTGAAAGGTTTTACCTGCTGCTCTTACTCTGGAAGTGCCAAAGATGATTCCTCTATAAACGAGTGCAGCTAAACCGTGTTCAGTTAGAAGAGCAGCTGAGTGGTTAAAGCAGCTCCTGCTTTGTGTTCGTGTTCGTCGTGTTGAGATGATCACTCGTCTCCTGGACTCATTTCAGGGCTGAACAGCTCTAAGTGTGACGGAGCGCTCACTGCTGACAGATCACGGCAGATGTTTGCTAACACGAGTGCTAGTTAAAAACACGCTAGCTAACAGTTCTCCTCTCGTTAGCTGGTTAGCTCATGCATGGTTGTCATTTTTTGATTGATTGATTGATTGATTGATTGAATGCATGTTGTAAGTCCAGATTGGTTGGATGTTGGTGGTCCTGCCTCCATGTCCTGGTTGGTTGATTGTTGGTAGTCTGCATCCTTGACCTGACTGGCTAGACATTAACAGTCCCACCTCCATGACCTGATTGGCTGGATGTTGGTAGTCCGAATTGGTTTGACGTTGGTAGCGGTCCCACCTCTTTGATCTGATTGGTCGGATGTTGTTAGTCCTGATTGGTTAGTTGTTGATGTTTCCACCTCTTTGACATGATTGATTGGAAGTTGGTGGTCTTGCCTCCTTGATCCGATTGTTTAGGTATTGGTGGTCTGATCTGATTGTTTAGGTGTTGGTGGTCCTGATTGGTTGTATGTTGGCAGTTGTTGTCTTGGTTGGTTGGATGTTGATGGTCTCACCTCTTTGACCTGGTTGGTTTGATGTTGGTGGTCCCATCTCTTTCTCCTCATTAGTATGAGGATGGTGGTAAAACCTCCTTGACTTGATGGGTTGGATGTTGGTAGTGCTGATCGGTTTGATGTTGGTGGTCCCACCCTTTTCACCAGTTGGTAGATGGTGGTCCTGCCTCCCTGATCTCATTGGTTAAATGTTGGTGGTCCTGATTGGTTGTATGTTGGCAGTTGTTGTCTTGGTTGGTTGGATATTGTAGTTTACGTCCTTGTGCTGGTCGGTTGGATATTAGTGGTCCTGCCTCCTTGACCCAATTAGTTGGATATCATTGATCCCACCTTCTTGATACGATTGGTTGGTGGTTGATGGTCCTGCCACCATAGTATGACTGGTTGGATATTGTCAGTACCGCCTCCTTGACCTAATTGGGGTCCGATATTAAGGAAAATCTCTGACCTCGTCTCTGATCAAAGGTGTAAAGATATGTAACAAAGCCAGTTAAATTTGTATATCACAGATTTGTGCTGGCTTTTTTCTGTTCACCCCTGAAATGAGTCAAAATTAGTATTTTTTTATATTTTTCTCGACAACAAAATGAAAAACTGAATGAATGCGCAGTGCACCAACTCATACCCTTCCATTGTACGCAGGTAGTGTTTCCTTAATGTTGTGAAAAATGTCTAATTGATGACAAAATGCAAAATCAGATGCAATATATACGTCCTCGCTGCCAAGCTTAATGTAAACGTCCAGCGCAAATCCATAACTGAAGCACACTTAATAATAATATGTGTATTATACGACGCAATGGTACAAAACATGTCGGTCACAGTATCAGATGGTACCAGAACATTTTTACTTGATTTATTATTGTTTTCTAAAGTGACGCTACAATCTAAGCAATCTTATCCTGTCGGGATAACACTGTAAAAATGATCAGAACTTTATTATCACTATTTTATTATTATTATTTTTTTATTTAAGCTTATAATTTAGCCTTACAGGTCTTTCAGTTATGCTGCATGGGTGCTTGTAAATAAGAAGAAGGTATTTTTTCTCCTTCGTATTCAAAGATGATGTACGATAGACGATGTATTTAGCATGAAGCATGACTTATTTTCATATGACGGTAGAACATAGAGGTTTACCTTATTAAAGCCGTATCAGACGACTCTTCTAATGGAAGACACCTTATGGAATTTCACTCGGAAGCTCAGGATTGCTGTTTTTTTGGGCTTCAGGTGAAACTGATGTTGTTTTGTTGTGCAATCCTGAGTTTGGTGGTCCGCAAAATCGTGTCCAGATGTTCGTTGAGAGTCAGTGTTGAGTGAGTTTTCACTCTGTGCACCCTTTAAACTCATGCCTGTCTTCACTACGTGTGTTCATGGGGCTTATTTTTGTTGTCTTATATGTTGTGGGTCTCACAAATAATCCTGTCTGTATAAGAGGTTGATAACAGGGATGCACAGTGATACTGGAGCTGTATTAGTATCTGCAGATAACCTTAATAATCTTATATTTGACTGATAATTAAAACGGAGGGGAGATGAATGTTTGGACGAAGCTGCTATACTGGAATGCCTGTATTTCATTGGTTCTGTTGCACCAGTGTTGAAATGTTTGTAAGCACCTATAATGAAACTGAATATTGAATATGAATATTACTATATAGACCCATCATCAGAATTATAGCTGCACCCAGAAGAATCAGCCCACTGGAATGAAACTTGGTGTGTAGGTTTGACATGGTGAGACATGCTAATGATTCGAGTTTCACGCTCGGACGCGCATGTGATGTAAGCAAGGACGGGTCTTATCTCTGTACCTGACTGACCCACCAGCCTGCTTTATAACAAAACACTTATACATGGGTAGAAAACCAACCAAACCTAAAACAGCAATACAGGATCACAGGAAACCAACTCTGCTGCATCAACACACTAACCTAAACCAGAGTTCCTGTATCAGTGCATCCCTAGTTCATAACAGATCTAATTTATCGTTGTACATCATCATGTCTATCATATCACTGGTACACTATTAAGTATGTTTCCACGGTCGCCAAAATGCATATGCCCTCTTCCACTCACCTCTTGGGGTCTTAATCTTGTGTAATCTGAACTTCCATCAGAGAATTCCACCAACTTCCACCTGATGTTCTCTATAATTCACTGTGTGAGGTGTAAACAGAGTGATTGAGAGCGGGTTTGGTGTGAGGTGTAAACAGAGTGACTGAGAGCGGGTTTGGTGTGAGGTGTAAACAGAG
>JAVGWN010000713.1:0-13706 GCA_034552555.1 Semaprochilodus insignis
TCTTTCTTCCTCTCTCTCTCTCTCTCTCTCTCTCTCTCTCTCTCTCTCTCTTTCTCTCTCTCTCGGCATATTTGCAATAAGATAAGCATCACTACTCTCTTTTTAACGCCTCGCTGTCATCGGGCAAATTGCACTCTCTTTTCCAGACTGTTGCGAGCCATTTCCTGCCGATAAGGATCTTATCAGACTGTTTGTTATTTTTGCCAAAGACTCGATTCTCTAGATAGCCCATCATAATAATATGTTTATTGAAGTAGTTCTGAGCAGATAAGAGTTCATAGCCAAAAGAAAATTTGATCACCATGATATATGTATATGTATTTTCTCTTTCTCTCTCTCTCTCTCTCGCTCTCTCTTTCTCTGTTTTGGAACAACGGCCAGGTTTATTACAATGGCGACAGTGTGCTGTGCTTTTGTGTCAACAGAGCAGTTATGTTATGCATGCTTGAGGAATGGCAGAGTTGGAGTTCATTTATGAAGAAAAGAAACTCATTCCTTTTAGATGCATGAAAGAGAAAGGGGGACAAAAATGCCATTGTGTGAAAAGATTAACGAGTACAAACTCACCTTATTGGCGCCGTTACAGTCAACGTGTGCGTAAGCACCACACAGACACGTATAAAGTAATTCAATTTGCTCACCATCTTTCCTGCTCTGTGATTGGCCAGGTGCCAGTGTCCATGGCGATGATGACCCCTCAGATGATCACTCCTCAGCAGATGCAGCAGATTCTGTCTCCTCCACAGCTGCAGGCTCTGCTCCAGCAGCAACAGGCCCTGATGCTGCAACAGGTAACATCCACATTCACTCCCACTCTCACACACAGGCAATCAACCGGAGGGAAAAAGCAGAGCAGTAGGGTCTTAGAACGAGTTAAGTTTCAACATCTCCCGGGTCACAGCTGCGCACTCACTCTGCTGTAATAATATGAAGCATCTCGGACAGCCACCATTTGAAGCACAGTGCAGAAGATTTCCAGTCACAACCATGCCAGCCCTTACAGCCTGTTGCTTGATATATGAAAGAGTGGACCTTGAGTCAGCATATCTGTACAGGATTAAACTCTGTATAAGGCACAATAATGTGGAAAAGTCTTGGGCACGCTAATTCGAAACATACTAATGTTAAAATAAGTGCTAAGATTTGCACATTTTGCTAGCCTGACATAGCTTCCTAGCTACCCGTAGTTTCAGCCTCAGGTTCTTCCTGTTGTGTTCAAATGCATCTTTTAATTGCCGGTTTCACTTGATGATTCTTTTGATGACTCTTGACGATTATTTGACTAGCGTTATGTGGTGTTTTTACATGGATAGTACTCTTATTTTAGAGAACCATCAAAATGCACTAGACCAGAAGCTCTACAACACATGCTAGTAGACATGCTAAAAAGCAGCCAGGTGTAACTTCATTTGAAGTGACTGAACTGCTTCTCATTCCGTCTGGGCTGACTGAAGGTTCAAGTCTCTAGCAGGTTTTCCATCCACCAATTTTTGTGAATTTTGAAAAAATAAACGTGAATTTTGCAAGACAAAAAAAACCCTGAACTTGAAGTTCGATAAAACACCCAAATATCACAAAAAGAGTTTTTATACTAGGGCAAGATGAAAAAGCTAGAATATCGCTAAAGCCAAACTGCAAATAAGGATAGCAAGGCATACGTTACATAATATAGGCACATGTATAACGCCATGCCAGATCTCTTATCAGTTGGCATGATTGGCTAGTGACTGTCAGCGATTGACCGTACAGGTGGACATTAAGATTTAGAAATGCCATATTCAAAGCTTCTTTGGGATATGTCTCCCAGAATTGTGTTGTGCGTTCAGGCCTCATTAGATGGGCCATTGCTTGTCCTGCCCAGTGTAAAGATAAATGTAAAGTAGTTTGCTTGCTCGTTTTGATGGAGCCCCTAATCATGGAAGCCTGTGTCATGTAAAGTCTCTTTGCATAACTGTAAAACTTTTATAAATGCACATTAAACACTTAAATGGCAGCCCGGCTGTTGAGTCACCTTAGGTGGGAAGCTGGGTGTGCAGTCCTAGCAGATAAAGTGACCACATTCTTGATGGGCCAACATAGATCTTGATTTAGTGTGCACACATAGGTTTTGGTGACACAGGTTGATGTTTGGTGAGGAGGGTAAATGTAGGTTTATTGACAGCGAGTCAAGTTGTCCTACCTTTGGCACGTTTACAACACACGTACAGTGGCACACGCTCCCTCCCCTCAGCACAAACGCACCCATGAGCTCTTTTACAAGTTTTAGTTTTGTGCTGGTCGAGTGTTCTCCTACACCTTAGCTCTAAGCTGTATTAATCGAGACTCTTAGCGAACGAGGCAGCTTTATTCAGTTTCATTACGCATGCTTTCACTCTGAATTAGTTCAGTCAGGGTTGCTCTGCCAACTGGAGCTGAAATTTGTGAAGGAAGTCTTAAACCGATTCTCGTTTTTACAAACACTATTCCCTGGGCTTTTATGGTAGCATGTAAGCATGCGTGTGCTTGCAGTAAATGCAGATGCACTATATTTAGGGGCCGTTCCTGTTAAAGGCTCAGTTTATGTGTAGGGCCATGTAATGTAGCAGAGCTGCTGAAACACAGTACCGTTTGATTGCATCCTTACAGACATACGCAGGATGATAGGTCGGATGGCTTTTGATGTGCTCTGGCACCATGTCTTTATATGCCGTGTTTATGAGTCCGGGTGACGCCTCCTTTGGCTTTTGCTTCTACACGTTCACCTGCCGCTAGCCATGGAAAGCTTACGTTAGTGAGACAGACACTTTCACCCTCCTCTCTCTCTTCTTCCCCTGTTTTCTGGATGAATCTCAAAGTGCTCCCTACTCACTTTAAAGTGACATAGGGGCTACGGCAAGGCCAGAGACCACCCTTCTTTTATCGGGCATCAAAACAGCCATTAAAAATAATTATTCAGAAGATATTTCTAAGCAGGTTATGTAAAAGATTTAGGAGTTATATAGAGCAAATGGTACAACTACCAACCTAGTACACCACCAAACCAGTCACTGCCGGGTAAACAAGATCCACCTGTAGGATGTTTTTGGACCTGAACGTCCAAACCAAGGTTCATGTTCTGGTTAGTTCTGGTTTCACACTGCACTAAAGAACCTTGCATGACATACCTACATCCTGAACCATAGTTTAGTTTGATCTGGACTTTTGGTCTGACCAAATGTTGGTCCTTTGGGCCAGACCATGGTCCGAGGAACCTTTCCCACCTCCTGTTTTGGTTTAGACTAAACTGAAAAGTGCAAAGGCAATTCAACTCTTGTTTATAGGCTTTCTAAGGTGGACTTTTTCATAATACATATTTATACATTTATGATGCATTATATTGGTTCAGTGTTGTAGAAGTACTAACTATACCTGTGATTTATCACTGTAATGTATCAGGCATAATTTATAACCATGACTATAACATAATCTTATTGCCCTCCTCTAATAAAGGTCATCCTGTAGTGTATAGTACCATATATTACAATGTACAGTTGGAACCCATTTGGGATTCAGCCTCTCTCTCCTTCTCTGTGTTCTCTTGAGACTCTGTTCTCTCACCCTATCGCCAGGGGGCCAGGGTGTGGCCTCTGTGCCGACATGAAGAAACAAACACCTCCGTCTCTCACATGTCTCTCAAATATTTAACCACTCTCCCTAAGCTCTACCCCTCAACCTTTTAACCCCGCAGAAATGAGGTCATCCTTCTCTACTGCTGATCAACACACACACACTCTCAATCAGTTACCCCAACATACATGCATGTGCACACAGGATCACAGAGTCTAATGATGGCATGTCAGTATAGGTTGGAATCCGTACTGGGCTTATATCAGCAGAAAAATGAATTGGATATGAGAGGAAAAAAGAGATTGAATCCGATCCTGTACCATGTCTAGCTTGCAATAGCACATGTTCGTATTGTGGGATGCGATTTTTGATCCAGTAGCCTACATTCAGATGTTTCCCAGGGAAAAATATATATTGAGTCAGACCTGAACCGCACCATCAAGTTTGGAATTGGAACCCCACCTGAGCCAGACAACATTTTGTCTGAACTTGACACAACACAAACCACATCATCAAGTTTGGACTCATAACTCGACCTGAGCCCAACAAAATTTGTCTAAAATTGACACATAATGAACCACATCATCCAGCTTGGACTCCTAACTCAACACGAGCCCAACTAAATTTTCTCTGAACTTGACCCGACCCCCATTGTCAACTTTTGAGTCCAGCACTCATCAATCAGTACTTTCTAGACGTACAGAAGTTTATTTATTCCAGAAATACTTATTCCATACTGCACTGCTCTCATGATGTGCAGAGCTGATACAGCAAGATGTTAGCCTTCATTTGTTACGTCCTGTACGCGTAGAAGATGTAGCATAAAAATGATGCTTTGCCTAATCATATAGAAATGTTCCTTTGGCAGCACTAAACTGTACTCTCCGGAATTGATTTGCTGTTTTATTAACCCCACATCTATTTTCTCACAAGCATGGGCCTCATGGACCTCAGTGCTGCATTCTGTCAGCAGTCTGTGTGTGCGGGTAACTCCAGATTAAACACTTTTAAGATAATGAAATTAGAGAGTAAGGAGGAAGTCATTTATTAAGGAAGAAAGGCAGGGGGAAATCTGTTGGAGACGGGCTGTGAGAACCCAAACCGTCATCTATATGTGAAATTGACATGAAAACTTTAACATGAGCGGAGAGGTTTGGTCGGGTTTGTTCAAAACAGGATCTAGGTTATCTTAAGTGAAGTGCTTCAGTAAAAGTAGCTCATTTTATAGCTTAGTAAGTTTTTTCAAAAAGGAAATATCGGCTCGGTTTTAATAAAGAAATGTACACGTAAAAATGACTCAAAACTCGAAACTAGAATTTTAGAAATAGAAGTAGAATTAGAAATAGAATAAGCTGTTATACATTATTAGAACTTGAGGAACAGTGGAAGTTCTGGTAAAACCAGAATAAAGACAGTGGATTTAATAATCAGCTGAGAAGGAGGAGGAGGAGGAGGTTGCTTTAGGCAAATCGAAATTGTGCCGAGAAGATCTGACAAATTTATCAGGATGGGAAAGCGTGCTCACTCACAGAAATCAGAATTCAGCTGCTCTCTCATAGAACTCCTCTTTTTTTTTTGCGGATGGAGAAGCGTTTGCTCCTGGTGCATTTTACCTCGCCAGTAAAAGGCAGCGCTGTTTAACCAGGTGTTCCGCTGAAGCTGTTTCGCTCTCGCTTACATTCACACACACACACACACACACATGTATATATACACACACACACAGTGGTCCATTTCTGCTCTCATTCCAGTGTATGTGTGTGCGAGAGGGAGTGGGCTAAAGCTATTGTGAATAGCCATACACATATGATTATACATACTGCATGCGTCTGTGCGTGCTTATGCATGCACAAGTTAACCTTTACATCCCCCCAACCCTTAATTACAGCCCAGCTGATATATATTTTTCTGCTTTTTTTCCCTGCTCCCCCCTGCTATTAAAGAAAGCCAAGGTCACCATAATGGGAATCTTAAGGTGAATGCCTTCTAAAGGCAGTGCAGTTAACGTGAAAGGGGTCCACTGAATCAAATCATTAAAAAAACCCTTAATTATCCTTTTAATTATTCCCCCAACCGTTCGTCTCCACGCGGGCATGAATTAAGAGGGTAATGAGCGGGTGAGTGGACGCGGGGCCGGCCTCACGGCAGCCAGGCGTGGATTTGCAGCTCCGCCCGGAGAAATGGCCAACATATTGAATCGGACGTGGCTCCGGTGCGTTAAATAGAGTTTTGCCACCGGCCGCACGGTTGGCTGAAGCCTTTCTTGAGATGGCCTGGGCTTGGTGAAGCAGGTAACTCGCCCACAATATCCTGCGAAACAGTGAAACGACAGATAGTACCAGGTGTGATGAAAGCTTTTTGTTGTGCGTATTCTTCAGTAGAGTTGCTGTTAAGCTGTATGGTGATAGTTTCTTGTTTAGTTGGTTCCACTTTATGTAGCTTTATGTTAAGATTATGTGGCTTTGTGTAGCCAAAACAGCCATGATTGATTTAGTTTTGACTGATGTAGGTACATCTGCTCTGACTGGCTGATCTAAACTGTGCCTTACTCTGGAAGCAGTCTGGACACTTCAGCATGAATGAGAGGCTAATTTACTGTAAGCCGAATAGGCAGATTAATGTAAATGCATTGGTTTTTGTGACACAACAAAAACAATTTATATAAAATGGCTGTATTTTTCAGCTTTGTTTCCATGTATGGACTGTGGAGCGAATGGTTTTGAATACATCAAACTCTTTCTTTCAAAAAAGCCTGCCATTTTTCCATTGGGCCTTTTGTATGGGATTGAGTGGATCTGGGCCTCATTTGTGACTGTAGAGATGTGTACAAGCCACTGGTCAGCCCAAGAGAAGTTTTTCTTTGAAACTTCACAAGGCAAGGAGAGAAAAAGATGAAGAAAAAATAAACGAGGGGTTTTGCTGTCTCCTGCATAGACGTCCTGTCTGAGTTTTATGGCCTGGACTTCCTGGCCAACCTCTTTACTCTAGGCCAGTTGGCCTTCTGATGTATGGCTGTCAGAAAAACGTGATGAGTGAACACCCTTCTAGTTGGCTATGCTTTCCTTAAGTGATACATTAACAATGATGGAGGCCATGACTAAGCAATAAAGCAGACAGCTCTTTCTGGCCTGAGGTGGAGGTCCCTCAATGGAATATGAACCAGGGTACAGCTCCACTATTTAAACAATCGTGTTTGACAAGGCGAGAGGAATCAAAATAAGTTCATTCATTCAAAAAATGGTTTTGCAACCACAAGGTTCTTCCATGCCAAGTAGCTGCAGATCCACGTGATGCTGTCCTTATACAGTGAATAACCAGGACCTAATGAGCTTACTGTTGAAACATTTTCTCCCCTCTTCTACTGGTATCCCTGAGGTACCAGCCGGTGGCCCCCTGTGTCCAGCAGCCCCCTTGTTTTACTCCCCTGGCCGACACATGCTTCCGTGTCGGACAGGTCATCCATGCAAAGTGGAGATTCTAATCTTAATAGGGCTTCCTGGGTAAATTAATAATCTGAAAGGAAAACAAACAGCGCTGGGCCGTGCTGCGGTCGCTGTGGTTTAAGGGAGCACAGCAGCAGGAGATGCGGAATGACAGTGTAGCCGAGCACCAGCTACGGTGGTGCAATAGCCATTCGGAGCAAGATGTGAAAACCCCAGCACAACAGGCCGGGAGCTATTAATGAATTAATACCTTGTTTTTTTCTTAATAGATTACCTAATTACTTATTTATGTGTTTATTTTGATCAGTGCATGTATGTTTAGGGCACAGTGTGTGCACAATACATTTACATTTATGGCATTTAGCTAATGCTGTTATCCAAAGTGACTTACACGGTTATTCGTATTGCAGGTAGGACAACGTGGAGTCCAAAGACTCTTATTGGTTTAGCACAGCACGGTTACCTAATGTAAAGTTACATTATTTTAAATTGGTAAGTTAATTAATTGAGTTAATTGATTGATACATAATATATGTGTGTAAGTGTGTTCATTTTATGTCCTCATATGTCTTTACACACATGTAGAAATATTTGAATTTAGGGCATTTTGGAAATCCATTTTCAGTTTGTTTGTTTTTTTTTCCCTCTCGGCTGAAAACCAGACGATGGCATTTAGTTAACCAGTTTCGTCAAGCCTTAGAATTTCTCAGTGCGGTTTCCTGTGCTGTATTAATAAATAACTGCATCGACGAGCAACCTTATTTTCATTGGCACCTGTATACTTTTTACTATCTCCTTATTTACCTTCCATTGTTCAGAAGAATGACACGCACTCTTCATGCACCAATCCCACATATACACACGCATGCACGCACGTACGCACGCACACACATCTCCCCAAGGCTGTAATCTGTGTTGGCAAGGTGTGTCGCTCTGAAGTGTTTCCCTGTGATAAGACACACACAGCGGTGTTTACCTGTGTACAAAGATCGCAGCTCATTCAGTTGAGCTTTAAATCAGTAACCAGCGTGTAAACACACTTTCGTGTTCTTTATTAACCAACCTCCTCCCGTCCCCCGGGGCAAACACACTGAGCTGTTTCTCAGAAACTAGGTGTCGGTGTGTATGCAACATAGTATGTTACCTCTAGGCTTTTGTGTGTGCGTGTGTGTGTGTCTGTGTGTGTGTGTGTGTGTGTGAGGTCACTGAAAGGTAACACATGATAATTATACTGTATATGACTGATGTGTGTGACAGAACAGCGAGTGAGACACAGCTTTTCTAATATACTCATTAAGATTGGTCTCCCATTCACTTTAATGGAAATGACCTGTGATCAAACCTTCAAACAGTTGTTTTTAGTGTTTAGATCTTCAGCACACGCAAGGAACGTTTAGCTACACAGCTGGAATAGAGTTGCATATTGGGGGAACAATAAAACACAAAATGTGACATGCACAATGGTTACTGCATAGTATGTTTTGTATCTTTTTTTATTAAATTCAGCAAATAAATATGAATATGCTGCAATATTCCGTTTGATTTTTACTCCCGAGGATTTGTTATCTTAGAAAATCAACAGAACATGCCCTTTAACCAGAGGTGTCTAAACATGTGCATTGGACTGTATATTTTAAATGGCTGGTTTTCAGCAGCAGTCTGCTATTGCCATATGTGGGTCTTCTTAAAGCCTATTGGAAAAGCATCTCAGGAAGCTCCTCGTGAAGCCGATTGAGTGAATGAGTAACAGTGTGTAGAGCAGCATTAAGATGAAAGACGAAAGGGAGAATGGTTTCTAAAAGAAGCTAAAACAGAAGATAGTTTGGAGTTGCTTAACACTGTTTTTGGCCTCTGCATAGTTCCATACTTCCAAGTTATTTTGTAGTTTTAAGGATTTCACCACTGTTCTGAAATGTGGGAAACAAGTAAAAATATGACAAACCCGTAAGTAGCTTGTGCAAATAACTTGTTCACTATTGAAACATCTTGACATAGTTAGTGCTGTAGTACAGTCCTCTACGTTTTGCTCGTAACTTTCAAAATTGTGACGCAAAAAGCAGAATTAATTGTTCATTGAAGTTCATTGAAGGCCCCTACACATGCCCCCTCCAAGCCTCCCACCCATAAGTCCCAGTACTATCGTCCTTTCCTGTATTGCCGACGCATCATGCCGCCATTGCAGTGTCTTCTAATTGCTCATTGACATCTGATCTAGAATCAGTTCCCCTCAGGCAAACCCCTAACAACTTTATTTTCAGTCTATCATAGACTGAAAATGTTGTCTCAGATCAGTTTAAAGGTGGCTCATCCCAGAGCTCTCCTGGGACAGGTGCTGTAGCTGAGACGGTCATAAATAAAGAAGCTTGTTGTCAGGTGTGCCACGTCTTGGGAAGATTTATAGATTGCCTCCAAACAACCCTCGCCAGGTGCTTCTTCTCCACTTTTACCGAAAACACAGAAAAAAGGAGTGGAAGAGATGAATGTGTCTTTCTGGTGAAAACCTTTCACCCCTTAAGCAAGAGCCAAGCCCGTTTTATTGCACAAGCTTGTCTTTTTCCTGATTAGGTCCTATACCCCCCGAAGGCTTTTCTCTAGGTACTAGGGCCTGACCAATATGAAATAACTGATACTCTAAAAACTACAGTGCTTTTATTAACTGTTTAAGTTTCAGTTGTCTGTTAATGGTCAATGGTTCCACTCATCTGTCAAATTCCTTAAAATCAAATGCCAGAAACACAAAAACCTATATTAGATAGTGATCAGTTGGTGAAGTCTAGCGTAGCAGTCTTCATGAAGGATTGCCTAACAGGAGGAAACCATAAAAATTTCCAGAAGTGATTAGCATTTCAGAGCAACATGCTCATTTTGAAACAAGTCAGTTATTAGAAGTGTTTTATCAATGCTAATACATACATACATACATACATACATACATACATACATACGTAAGTGTAATGTTATTTCGACCAAACAAAATGTTGGTAAAAGTAAGAGAGAATCTTTTCTCTATTTGTTTTGTATCTGAATCACAAACGACTGGTGTAGCCTTCCTGCATGCTCTGTTTTTGAGCTAGAGAGGATGCGTCCAGTTGTACTGACGTACTCTGCAACCTCCACTCCTTAAGAACACCAGCTCCCACGCACCTGTTTTCTGATGGATTCTCGATTCTCTGTTTTTTAACAAAAGGGAAAAAAAGGAAACAGGATGGTTTGCTTTTATATGAAGAAGAGGAAGCGTGCGGGTGTTTTTGAAAGAACGAGTCTACCAGTCCTTCTTTAAAGGTCTCGGCCTTGGTAACTTTAGAGTTTTATTTAACTGTGTTTTTTTTCCTTGCATTTTTATATTGTAGGCTTTAGCACTGTTAGACTGTGTTGGATTTCTGTCTGTACTCTGTTCTTGGCGTAAACTGAGGTAGCTTGGATAATGTCAGTAATGGTGTTGTAATATAAATTAAGGGTTTCAGTTGCATAAATTTCACTTGGACTAGTCTCGGTCTTGAAGGAAAGCGACCACAAAATTTGTTCTCGAGAGCAGCCGAGTACGATGCCTCCATCTGAGCTCTGAAATGGAAACTGAAGTTTTTCCATCATTATTTAAATCCGACAGAATAAAACAGTCCTTTCTACACATGTTTAAATAAAATCTGATTAATGATTTCCATGATGGATTAACTGGGTATCATTTGTTTATTGAAATTCATTGGTTCCAAAATTCAAGAAAGTTGGAATGCAAAGTTGGACAATTTTTTTTTTCACAAATTATTAATAAAATATAACATTATTTATTAATGTATATCAAATTCAGTTTAGTTCCCCTTTTTTAATATTCTGAATGTAACTGATATTTCTTGTCTTGGTTTTGCCATGCCTTGTCTCAGAGTTGGCTCAGACTTATCCTTAGTCGGCTTGACTACAGCTCTGGTTAACGTGGTACCAAAACCTTGTGTCTCTGAAAGGTTAACTTTATAGGAGAAAGTACATCAATATGATGACCTGTTATTACTACTAAGTAACCTTTTCTACTGGTTCATTCATCATGAAACGTTCTGTAGAAGTTTTCAAATGGCCAAAGAAAAGAAGAAATTGAGTTGAGCAGGTGTTGATTTGACAGCAGCGACAAGTAATATAGTTCAGCAGCATGGCCGGCTAAGCAAAATATCTTTCATCTTAATCTCTTGCTCTCTCTGTCTCTCTGTCTCTCTGTCTGTCTTTCTCTAGCTGCAGGAGTACTACAAGAAACAGCAAGAGCAGCTGCATCTCCAGCTTCTCAGCCAGCAGCAGCAGCAAGCAGGGAAGCAGGCCAAAGAGGTGAGTGTACTTCTTCCTTCATGTACCTTTTATAAGTGCACTCAAGATGCTTAACACATAACACAGGCCCATATTCCCTCACAAGCTTGTAGTACAACTGGGATTAGAAATCGCTTTCTCAATACATACACATGAATACGCTTATCATATGTAGCCCAGAAGAGTCTTGCTATTAAACATCAGAAAGAAAACCCAAGATGTGACGCATCACACTATTCCTTCATCCCCCCCCCAATCCCGTTGGTTGCATCTTGTGTACTCGGCGATCCGAACGCTCATCTTAAGACATCAAGGGAATATGGATTTTTATTTTTCCCCCAAAGACCCAAAGCCGTTTTCCAAACCTCACCACGGGCTTCTCGCTAATACTCGTTAAGTATTAATTTACAAGTCGCCGCTTGCTAAGCCTAGTGGAAAATCCCTATTACGGATCTGTGGCGGGCACGGAGAGCTCCTTTAATTGTCAGTGAAGGCGGCGTGGGAGGAGAGAGCTGCTTTGGGTAATGAAGGTGAGTGGATCAAGCCAGAAAACAACAAAGGCCTGCCTGCTCTCTGTAGTGGAGCTGGAGATCACCTCTAATCTGATGCTCAAACCGAATCCCGAGTTTCTGTGGCCAGAGTGGCACTGGAGTTAAGAATCCATGTCTGTCTACCTGTCTATGTTTGTCTGTCTCTATTTCAGTGACTTTCATTACAGACATGCACACATACCTTAACCTCTTAAACCCACACTTCAGTGCCTCACTCTCATAGCTACGTACTTATTAGCTTCATAGTAGCTACCAAAGAACTCATAGTAGTGTATCAGGAGGCTGCTAGAATGAATGTCCTTAAGGCTTTCACTGTTGATTATATTAATACCGATAGATGATTAATCAGTTGTCAAGTAACATTAAAATGGACTTAACTGAACAATAGCTTTTCGTAGGTTCCAAAATAATTTATTGGAGAAAGAATAAACTAGGAAGTCATAAACGAGATTGTTTTAAAGCATGTTTTAAAACATGTACGATGTATTAGCATGCAAATTGCCAATAAATGATTCATTAAGGAGGTAAATTTCAAATAAATTGTTTCCAAAATTGAGTAATTATGACCCGAAGTGCTAAAGGCCTAAAGAGCCTACCTTGAATGATTGTGTAGACTGAATGACACTGCTTAGAGGAGTTTGGAGCATAGGGACACTTAGGAATCGAGAAGGACTGATGGGTTTTTGGGGCTGTATAAAGACGTCATGGGTTCCTAATGTTCTGTCTGAGTGAAGTTGCAGAAGTGTGGGAGGGGGTATGAGTCTGGTCTGGTCAGCTGCTGCTCTGTAAAGAAAGGCAATTACAGAAGCTGAAAGGAATTCAGTTTTTTCTTAGTGTTGCATCTGCGTGTATGTGTGATCTGTCTTTACAGTAAAAGGACAGGAAGGAAGAGTGCCACACAGCTTTAGTCAGATCTGCTGTGAACCTTCACATATGCTGAGAACTTGTCAGTAAAGGTATTGTGGTATTTTGGTGTAGGTGTAGCAGCAGCATTCAAGTTAAGTGCGATGCTTGGCCAGTTCCAGTCTTGCTCCATTCCGATCGGGTACCTTTGCCTGCCAGCAGCTGAAAACTACTAGTTGAGGTCGCATTAAAAAAATAAAAGCCTTTGAAATTACTTGTTATATTAGTAGTTACTGTAATTTTATTAAACAATAACTTATATATTGTAGTAGTTTGAAATGGATTGAAATGGATAGAAGGATTTTTGGAGTAGTATTAATTAATGTACTATCTATTTATCCATGTATTTATAGAAATTATAACTATTTATCTTTTCGTAGTCATTTCTTGAGAAATCATCTGCCTTGAGATTTAATCACCACGTTTCAAACACGAGACATTGTTGATATTAATCTTAGTATAACTCTATTTCTCAGGCATTTTAGAATAATCTACATTGATGAAGGTAGCACTCGGGTATATATGCTGTAGAAGGTCTGGAGTTAATAGGAGGTCGAGAGAAGGCTGTGTGGCCAGAGAGAAACGGGATTAAGAGCTGTTAGTTACGGCCTAGACAGCATTGTGACTGATGGAGCAAATGCGTGGCAAATGCACAACAAGGTGTCTCAGCACACTCATTCGCAAACAGACAGATGCAAACGCACAGGTGGAGACGCATGAACAGGCTGAAAACCGGAGAACATGACGATAAGCTCTGTTGTAGGGGGAAATAAATTCTTTTTAACCTAATTGTCCAAATGATCTTCACCCTCTCGACTTGGTAGCACTGCGTGTTGGGAGAGACCTAACTAGCATGTGCGTGTCCGAACACTGATACATTTTTGTTAGTATTATTATTATTATTATTATTTTTGTATAGGTCTAAAGTAAAATGTTA
>JAVGWN010000714.1:0-13704 GCA_034552555.1 Semaprochilodus insignis
AACACCTGGTCAAACATATCTAACCTGAAGAAACACCTGGTCAAACACATCTAACCTGGTCAAATACATTTAACCTGAGCAAACACCTGGTCAAACACATCTAACCTGAGGAAACACCTGGTCAAACACATCTAACCTGAGGAAACACCTGGTCAAACACATCTAACCTGAGGAAACACCATGTCAACACAAAACACATCTAAAAGCTGAGGAGTGAACCATATTTGATGGAAAGTCGAATCCCCTGCACCAGCTGCAGCCAACGTTAGCAGCACTGCAGCAAGCACAGAAGAAGTTAAACTCTTCATGGAAACTCCAGACGAGGCATCGATAACTTTTGCATGAATATTTTCAGGTATTTAATAAGCTCACTGGATAACCTGTTGGAGAAAACAGGACTTTTATATGAATACTGTCATACGGCCCAGCTCTGAGTAAACTACGTGGCATTCATGTTGGGGGAGATGGAGTTCTCTCATTGTTTACTTCATTGAGGAGGTTTCGTTGTAACACTGAAACTAACCCCACCGTCTGGAGGCTGTACTCTGACCTGTAAAACTCTCACTCTGAGTTTATTATTTGCTCAGATCAGTGGCGTATCACAACCTCCAGCAGGGGATTCAAAAAGCAGAGGTGTGAATTCTCAGTAACCAAAATCACTTACAGTGGGAAAAAAACTTTTATGGCGGAAAAACAGGTGAACGTTCAGGGTGAATCTGCTCTCCTTGACGAGCACGCTGTCTGATGCCAGAGATATTGTTTTACAGCAGGTTCTGAACTAAAATGATCATTTTAAAAAGCTATTTATTACGCAGAGGTACATACCGGACACTGTACGCCCAAGAAAACTTTATTTTTTCTAACTTATTTTTAGTTTTTTGGTTTTTCCGTTTGTTTTATTTTACCACTGTGTGACACTGAGGTGTCCAGCAGCACTGCTGTGTCTGATCCACTCACACCAGCACATCACACACTAACACACCACCACCACGTCACTGCAGTGCTGAGAATGATCCACCACCCACATAATACCTGCTCTGTGGTGGTCCTGTGGGGGTCCTGACCATTGAAGAACAGGGTAATAAAGTATACAGAGAAACAGATGGACTACAGTCTGGAACTGTAGAACTACAGAGTGATACTATATGGTCACTGGAGCTGATACAATGGACAGTGGGTGTAGATACAACTACAGTGGGTGTAGATGGTTTTAATGTTATGGCTGATGGGGTTATGATGAAGGCCTACAGTTTAGATCAGGCCACTGTACGAAACACAGAAGCATGAAGATATTCCAGTTATGTTACATCCTATATTTGTATCAAACCGTCTGGTTACCCAGCCAGTTAACAAACCCAAGAAAAGGAAAGTCAAGTAAGAACATAATCTTGGAGTCTAACCAATGACCTCAATGAGAGAAGCCCTGGTAGTAGCTCTAGCCTCTCCTGACCTGTAGTGTGGCCGGTAGTTTATTGTTTTTTGTACTGGTGCATGAAAACGGCAGTTCGGCGCAGCACAGCGGCACCAGCTGTTATTCTCCCCTGAAAAAGCTTCGTCAAGCCAGCAGAGGAGATTCAGAATATTAGCCTGCGTCCGCTTCTCTCACACATCTGCGGTATTTTCCAGACAGGTTTCCGCCAGTTTCTAATTACACTTTAATAATATGAGTCACAGCCTCGGCAGAAAATAATCATCACAGAAAATAATCATCAGCCAGGAGACGCGTCGACTGACCCGAATATCACAACAAGTCTGCTACTCACTGTGCTGCGCATATATACATCGAATGCTTGCAGCTGAGAATCCGAGAAATGGATGACTCTGCGATCGGGGCGTAGCCATTTTAGTACCTGAACTTTAAAACCAACTTTCAGTACAGAACCTAAGAGAACGCATTCTAGCACTCAAAACCATATCTCGTCTTTTACAGGGTCGAGGTATTTAAGAATTAGCACAAGTGTGAACATCCCCAAAACGTTTTGTGGGTTTTCTACATGAAAGAAAGTTAGCATATGACATTTGTCCTACACATTAAACATAACAGAAAAATATAAACCATAAATTATTAAGCATGTCAGAACTTTTGCACAGGTCACATCTCATCTTTTACTTTTTCTCCGCTCAATACCCAGCAAATAACCAGTACATACATATACACAAAACGCAGTTGATTAGCATCCATGCTAATGGTGTGACATCAAAGAACTTCTAATTATTTATGTTAAACGTTTTGTGTTTAATCAGTGATTTATTTACAGTTATTATGTACATGGTTGTACCTTCAAATAGATCTCATCACTCAGTATCATAATATCACTGACCTTCAAGAAACTGAAGGTAAACTGGTAAACTTTATCTTCATTGGTGTGAATGTGTTGAAATAACAGAACTGACTCAATGGTGTGGGACAAATTCAATAATGTGATATATATTAATACTATATATACAAATATATATTAATACTACAGGTTTCTTGCTTTATTAACATTGATAATGCAGTTTACCTTTAATTTACATGTATATTTGTGAAAGTATTATTAGTGGCTTACCCTGCTTATGTGATTACCCAGTTGATATTTGGTACTACAATTAAATGTAAGGTTAAAAAAAACCTGAAAAGGTTTCATAGACTAAATATTAGACTGATTCTCCCAGAAATGCTGGAAAAATCAATACAGCACATTATTATGTGGGATTATCATATTTATTAATGGACAGCAAGTACTGAAATTTTATTGTATAATCTGTAAATACAAATTAAACGTCTGCTACTAGAATTATAAAAACTATTTCTCTGAGTAAAGCAGAAATTAATGAGTAGAAAGTGCATCTCCTGTGTGACTATAACAGTGCAAAGTTTTGCCATTTGGGGACATAACCTGCAGTTGAATCACAACATTTTGCAGTACATATTTATTACTGTGAGTTGGGTATCATGATAATATTACACTGTGAGGCCTTCGGTGATTCCAACCCCTAGTATCTTCCCAGTCCCACTCAGCACTGACCTGTACGAAGGACTGGCTGGAATAGCCTGCATGAAATACAGGGAGGCCGTTCTGGCCCTCCAGTGCCATTTCTTAGCAGGTAGAGTATAGGTCACGCAGTCGCCCGCGCTTTCCTGGAGGAGGTCGATCAGCTGCTTGTGCGAGCCACCGTAAAAAGCCTCCACCAGCAGGACACTCATGGATGAAGGGTAAAGCAGATGGCCAAAACGACCTGCGGTGACAAAGATCGGGATAATATGTCAAACACAGCACTGAAAGAACTGACACCTGCCTCTTACCGGAGCCCAAAAATGAAACCATCTTCTTCTTCTCAAAAGATGGTTTAGTTGATATTCTAACCTATGGAAATACTTCAATGACTAACGAGACAGTGCGAACTGGGTGGCGTGACAGGGGAATAATAAGTGGGAAGTCATTAATGGCTGTATTAAAAAAAAGAAAAATTTCGCCTACATACAGTACTTTCCCAAGCGTTTTCGAGGCTGATCACTGGCATACGAAACAAAGAGTTAAGTCATAACTGGAATGCAGAAAGAGTGAGAAAACAAATTCAACAGCTGGCCTTTGCGAAATTCACCTAGCAATGGAATGCTGACACAGTGATATTCTGCTAGCAGGCCTGAAGGTTGCCATGACATGGAAAAGACAGGTTTCTGGTAACTCGTGTTGTCAACCTCCGCCGTTGTTCCTCAGAATATGGGTAATAATAACTAAAGGCTGGCCTTTACTGTTGGAGTGGAGCGTCGGGAGCCGGGCAGATCAGCCCACAAGCACAAATTATGTAGATAACATCAACACGGGAGGATGCTGAAGATGCTAGAATAGCTTGTTCCGTGAACCATTCTTGGTATACACTTTAGGTATTGACTAACTAACATGAAGTAATACATTAATATGGGTTACAATGTTAAATTAATCTTAAGTACATATAACAACTACATGTTTAGTAAACATGTAACATGCTTAGAATGAGGTAACCATTGGTAATGTATTACTTCATGTTAATTAGTTAGTCAATACTTAATATAAAGTGTTATCCAATTCTTTTGCTCTTTTGGCCTCATATTTATGGTTTTCTGAAGTAGAAGGTTCTTTTTTTTTGAGGCACTAAACTATTCAAAACCTACCCATGGGGAAAGCACATTATCATGTGGGGAATTATCATATTGATTCATGGACAGCAAGTATTGAGTATTGTTATTGTATAATCTGTAAATACAAATGAAACTTCTGCTACTAGAATAATAAAACCACTTTCTTTGAGTTAGGCAGAAACAAATGAGTGGAAATCAAGGATATTGGATCTATACTGTGGCTATAGGTTTTGCCTTTTGGGGACACATCATACTCAGCATATTGCGAAATCGTCTTGTATTGTGACTTGGGTCTCATGATAATATTAGATTGTGAGGCCTTCGGTGATTTCCACCCCTAGTATCTTCCCAGTCCCACTCAGCACTAATGCACTGACGTGTACTTAGCATTAGTTAACCATTGGTAACGTATTACTTCATGTTAGTTAGCTAGTCAATACTAAATATAAAGTGTTACCCCATTCTTTTGCTCTTTTGTCCTCATATTAATGGTTTTCTTATGGAGCAGATTATATTTTTTTAGCCAGTAAACTATTCAAAACCTACCACCCATGTGCTTCTCCAAACTAGAACAATCCCAGCCACCCAACACAGCTTACCCTGCTTAATCGGGCTGCATGTTCATTGTCCATTTGTTCAGGAACATAAAACAGAGCCTACATCACTGGGGTTTTTCCGAGCACGTAAGAACAGATACTAGTGGGCTTTTCCCGCTTGCGTGCTTACCTTTAACCCGAGCCCTCCATCTTACACAGGTAGGGCATAAACAAACGTTCGACCTCAAAATGGAGACAGGAAAGCGAGGGGTTAACGTCAGTGCGCTTACCCCCGCACAGCGATGCGAGAGGGAAACCCCGCTGTACCCGACTCGTCGAGCTAAAGCAGCATCATCATCTCTCTCGATGGATGCTGAGTCATTTCTGAAGTTCCTCTCGAGCAGCCTTTGCCTTTTGTTAGCATTAGCAGGAGCTCAGCTCCACTAAGCTAATGCCTTGGCTCACAAAATGGGCCTACTGGAGGAGAGATGGGCTGAAGTTCCATCAAGGTATGCAAATGGGAAGGTTTCTCCAGCGGTAGATCCTTCACAAAGAAGCATTGTTGCTCCCTGAGGAGACAAGCAGCTATCTAATTTCCATTATTCCGGATGAAATGCAGGATTTTCTCCGGCTCCGGGAACGTGAGGGCAGCTTTCTGAAAGACTCGGCCCACTCCAAGCAAACGTGGTTGATGCGACCATGGGGCGAGCGCATAGGAACATCACATCAAGTGCCAGCACCAATCCCCACGATTAAACCTATCATTGAGAGCGAGGCTCCTGACGGTGCCATATAAATGGCCGCACAAGGTGGGGGGGGTTGCGGGGACAGCATGGCACTGCCCAGCGACAAGCATCAAAAAAAACATGGTGCGCTGGAGCGTGCAAGCCAACACTCGACACCTCATTTTAACAGCCTCCAGCCATCCGTGGATGGTCTTCAGAGCGCGTGTAAGCGTGTGCGCGCGTCCCGTCATCCGCAATGGGGTCTGACAAGGCATGAGGAGGCCTAAAGTGATGTGGTCTTTCTGGAGGGTTAATTCAGCTTGAATGATAGATCCGATTAAATACTCCCCCACAGTGGGGAGAGAGCGGGAGGCCCAAGCCAAGGCTGATAACTTGAGGAGTACGGGTAAGTAACTTGCACAAGCAAGAGCTCGTAAAACACTGAACTGTCGACGGTTTTCTAACAAAACAAATTCAACTGAAATCAATTCGACATTCACGGAATTTTATATCCTGATTACACACCCAAATTATATCCTGTAATCCTGACGCAGCCTGAAATACCACCCTGCTGAAACGACTCGACTCGCCCTCAGGCAGAAACCCACAGCTAACACCATCACCACCATCGGATCACGTTTATTCTTTTATTACCAGCATTTTCAGTCGTGATATCAGAAGTCATCCATCCTAATATGCCATCTCTCCTAGCACCACATACCACAAAAGCATATTTCATACAAAAGCTACACGCTAGATGGTTCCTCCAGGGTTCTTTAATAAAGCAAATTTAGCACCGTCGGTCCATATAGAACCATTGGCTCTAGAACCAAATGGTTCTTTACATGGTTGAAATTGTTCTTCAGGTTGACGGTAAATGTGTCACATACGGTTCTATACAGCACTTTTATTTTTTATCAATATTTTTTGGTGCTATAAGACGAATTCATTGTTTGTACACAAAGGCTTTCAAGACACTTTGGGTGTATAACTCCGAAGTAGCTCAATTTATGCTGCAATTCACAATAATTCAATAATAACAGATAAAACATTGTCAATAACATTGTATTTCAGAATGTAATGTCAAGTATATCAGTGTATATAATGGATTTGCTTCCCATTTTAAAGCTTTCTAAAGCAGGTAGAGCTGCTGTATTAACTTCACTGAGGTGGTTTGCTAGCATTACCAGCTGAAGCTAATCACAGTTTAGTGAATCCTTTACTCTCCAGATGAAGATGAAGTTCCAGTAAGAGCTCCAGAGTGGAAACTAGGACGGTATGATGATGTGCTGATCCATATGTTTAGAGTTATTACTCTGTAGAGAGCATCACTACATCAGGAGACCAGCTAGGAGAAGCTAACACTATTAGCGCTTATGCTAGCGACCACAGGCCGAGGGTTATAGCTCATATTAACACTCGGCAGAGAAAAATAAAAGCTTTGTTTGATTCTCCACACCATTCTGTGTAAATCCACACCTGTGTGTGAGAGTGTATGCAGAGTAGAACAATATATCGGTTCCTTGCAGTCAATAAGCGAAACGGCACATTAGCGAGCTAGCTAATCAGCCTGGTTAGATGCTTTAGACTGACACAAAATGACATGAAAATCCTGCTGCAGCGCTGCCTGTGTTATCCATCCGGAAATAAGTTCCTTGCTGCTGTGACGTAACAGATTTGTTCGACATAGAACCGTTTTCAAACAGGTTCTACATAGAACCATATGAAGCACATTCTCCGTCAGTTTAGGGAACCAAAGTAGCGAAGTATGCCAAGTTACCATGTTCTCATCAAATCTGATGCTTTATATGCCAACATTAAAACTCAAAAACAAACATTGTTATTAACAGAAATTAATGTAGTGTGATCATGTAACGTTAATACAACAGTACAAGCTAACAGGTAGGCTACCTGCCTTACTAACCGCTGCTACCAGTTGGTATACCCTTTATTAACACCTTCACACCACTTAATAACAATACTGTCCTGCACTATTGCAAAATTGAGAAAAAATGTCTTAAAGGAAAGTCCACTTTTATGGTCACTGACTGGTGCAGTCCATGTCAAAACATCTAACAAATTGTTAAACAGTGCCGCTAACTAGAAGAGAGGAGCTGGTTAGCATTAGCTTAGCTAGCACGCTAACATGATGATGCTATAGGGAAAGAGGAGGAAAATTAAACATGTTCTGAGGTGACTAATACTAAGGATTAGCTTAGCGAGCAGCTACAGGCCCAGACACTACCAAACACCTCAATACAGGTTTAATTCTGACTGGCTGAGGCCCTGCTGAAACAAGTGCAGATAATAAAACTAATGCCTAAGAGAAAAAAAAGTGGAGTGTTTGGGAATTAAACGTGTTCTGTGGTGTCTGGATATTAGCATTAGCTTAGCAAGCAGCTACAGGCCCCAACAGTCCTAAACACTACAGTACAGGTTTGATTCTGTCCAACTGTTGCTCTGATCAAAATTAATGTCTAAGAGAGTAAACGTGGAGTCTTGTGGTGAGAGAACGCTGGAATTAAACCTGTTCTTTGGTGACCAGATATTAGCAATAGCTTAGCAAGCAGCTATAGGCCCACAATACACCCACATAGCACCCACAATGTGGTGCTAAGCACCACAATACAGGTTGAATTCTGACCGACTCCTGCCCTGATAACACGAGTGTAGATGATAAAAATTAATGTATGAGAGAGTAAAAGTGGAGTGTTGAGGTGACAGAAAGCTGGAATTAAACCCGTTCTGTGGTGACTGGACTTTAGCAATAGCTTAGCAAGCAGCTACAGACCCAGACAGTCCTAAACGCCATAGCACAGGTTTAATTCTGACGGACTGTTGCTCTGATAAAAATGAATTTCTGAGACCGTAAAAGTGGAGTGTTGAGGTGACAGAAAGCTGAAATTAAACCTGTTCTGTGGTGTTTGTGACTGTAGCGTTTTGGCTAACAAGCTAACAACAGCTTAGTTAGGAGGCCAAACGTGCCAGGCACCACAGCACAGGCTCGGTTCCAGCTAACTGATGCGAAAACAACACCCGTTTAGTGGATATCTGAGAGGGTCCAGTGCCTGAAGTGACAGCCTGAATTGGGTGTGTTCGGTGATGAATGGAGCTCTTAGTCGCTCTTCCTGCTACCTCAAAAAATGTTCCTGTGTGCTTTCAAAGTCCACCCTCCACCCCGACACTGCTTGGCCAAAACATTTTTTTATTATACTAATTATTATTATTTGTGGCTCGTGGCATACAAAGAAGCAAAGCTAAGTAGGTCCTGTGATAACATCAGTAACCACATGATAAGGTCACATGATAACCACAAAGGTAGTACAGTGGCTGTACTTGAAATGGCACACTACTATACTGAACACTGCACACTACAGTAGTATGTACTGCATACTGTATACGCACCCGTGTGTGGTATACAGTACAGTATGACGTAATATACAACATAGTATACTAATACAGTCACATGACCAGTTACCTCACATTTACCTGACTGAAACGTACCTAATAGACTGTAATACCTCCACCAGCACCAATAACAGCTGTGATTGGATTGGGCATGTACTGGCCACATCAACGTTCAGATACTCCTACATCACAGAATTGCGCAGTTGGGCCAGATTTGGTGGATGGCACAATTCCGAGGAGAATTCCCTGTGGACTGGGATTTTAGCCACTGCTGGTAGACCCGTATGACCGTACACTTCCATACACCTGCAGATTCAGCTACGTCCTTCACACTATGGTCTTTGGCACGCCCAAATGCAGTCACTCCTTTTAGCCAATCATTAACATCTGCTTTGGAGCCATTTTCCACACATGGAACGAGACATTCACTGCACTGTAGCACCTCTTCTCAATCTATGGCTCCCGTCACTCACACCCTGCAGGTACTTATAGTCCCATCATCCTCGTGCAGCTGCAGGAGTCTTAAGTATTCTATGTAGCTGTTGAGGCTTCAGTGTGATTTTCTGTTAAGTGTATTTTTGCTGTTTTATGAATACCTGGTACTTTAAGGCGTTATTGTGACTATGCAGTAGTGTTTTATATGGCTTGCCTAGAAAAATGTACTGCAAAGCTGTTTAGACTACTCAGTGCTCTCTGGTTCTTTCCAAATCAGGGCTGAGGAGCAGTGAGGACGTGCGAGTTGTCTGTGAGGGTGTGAAACTGAGAGATGAGACAAGATGCTGTAATTTCTGCGCTTTCCTTTTCTGTTACGGCCTACTTTGAAATTCGGCTACGGTTGAAATTGCGCATTTTACAACCTGCTTGCTTACATAAGAGGACCAAAACCTCAGTGGAACCGCACAGTGTCGGTGCAAACGAGTCTCTGTACGCACACTTTGGGCACGGTGTGTAAACACTGGAAGTGATGGCCCATGTTTACCCACCGAAGTACATCACCGCAGCGCTGATTCACATTCTGGTGAGCTGAAAGCAACCCAGCAAATTTCCACGTGGTGAAAGACACCAGGCCCGGGCCCTTCGCCTCAGCTTAAATTCCACTCGATATGTAAGTGAGGACGTTTCATCATCTCGACAAGCGTGAAGTAATTAGGTCAAGAAAACTTTTCCACAACAGCGGTGCTGGGCTACATGTACCGGTTATAATGAATGCTGCAGCAAACACTGCGTCTCCAACCACGAGGCAGCTTCTGGCTGTTTGAGTGGCACCCCAATCAGCTAAAACAGTACTGTAAGCCCTGTAAGACGTCGAGCAATTTGTTCCTGAAACCCTCATTCAGAGTCCTCCGACTGACGCTGACATTCAGGTTCCAAACGCTGAACTGAGGGCACGAAACGCGCCCATTCACAACTCCTTTGATCTCATATTAGAAAAGCGCGAAGAGGCTCACATTTTGCACGGATTAAGTTCTCAAACCCAGCAAAGTGTCTGATAGCGACTTTTTCCAAACCCCCCCCCCTCTTTTAATATCAGGAGTCGTGTCCTCGTTCACTGCTTCAGAGGCTTTGTGCAAACGCTAATCGTTAAAAGGAGCCAGTGAAAGCAAGCCGGGCTGTAATTACATGGTAACGCTTACGTGCTAATCACTGCTCATTGGGCTGACGGAAAGAGCGAGGAGAATAGCAGACGTGCAATTTACACTCAGCAATCTAACCTGATTCCAAAGCGTGTAGCGGGCAAAGGTATGAGAACATGCTCGTGCTCCCAGAGGCATATCGCCTCGGTCCAAAAAAAAGCATGTTGGTTTTAACGTTTATGCATCGTTTGAACACAGCAACTGCTGTTTACGCTGCGTGAAAATTTAATGACGAACATGATGAACGGACCAACAGAAATGACCCAAAATTGTAGAATGAAACCAGAAAAATGGTTCCATAGACTTCCATTAGAATTACATCACGCTCATGTAAAATAGCTAAGCAAGCTAAAATAGCATAAGCAAGTACGCCCCTTATCACTGTACCAGTTGCCCTGTAGTGGGTGACTTCCATTCTGACTAGCACGGTTGTGTTGGCAGCATCCTTTGCAAGTGACGTATGCCTCAGAAAAGAGTTCAATAGCAGTTTGAACAGTTGGAAGAGTTGGGGTAAGGCCGCATTGTAGGGCTCTGGGAATAGGACTGGATAGTCTAATCAACGTAATGAGTGCTATGCTAGTCATAGCACACTGTTGCCGGCAGTGGATACAAGAAAGGCACACACCAGCGACACAAAGGATCTGGGGGTCTTAGACGAACCACGGAGAGAGAGAACCGACAAATTGTCCATCATGCATCGAGTAACCCAACAGCCACGATTACGCACATTCAGCGAGCAGTGATACCCTCCATGAGTCATCCTGTTAGCGCCAGCACCACTGGCAGACGGTTGCATGACACAGGACTACATGCAGGCAGACCGTTAACGATAACTGCCCTTAACACCACGTCAAAGTCACCAAAGACTGCAATGGTGTCCTGCCAGACTGTCATGGAGTGACTCAGAAAGGCAGCGGGTCATCTTCAGTGACGAGTCTCGTTTTTGTCTTGGTGGAGACGACCAACGAATCCGTGTGTAGAGGCACCGTGGTCAGCGCCAAGATGAAGGATTTGTTGTCACACGTCCAGAAGGCCTGGTGGCACTCCACCTCCACCCCTACCACACAATCTGCAGGAACTGTGTGAGGATATTCAAGCTGCATGGGATGGATTATCACAGGACACCATTACGAACCTCTACAACTCCATGACGAGATGTCTGGCATGTTGGGTTAGCAAACATGGTGGCCCGACACCATACTGAGAGACACTACTTCTGTATGTGTAGCTCAATAAATATTGTCCATATCAGTCTAAATGTATCATCATTTATTGTTCCTGGTAACCTTTATCTTCGTTCCTCATAGCACTGCAGTCCCACACTTCCTTCTGGGTGCAGCTATTCTTTTGATGACGAGCGTAAATGAGGTTTTTGCTCTCTCCTGTAAAGTTGCCATTTTGGAGATACTTGTTTTCTCTTAGACAGCCACGATATGTTCCTGATTTCCTTGAAGACAGTGTAACTGTGCCACATCTGGTAATCAAATGGAAACATCTTAGCTGAGGGAGTGAGTGACCACATAACGCGCAAGCTCTACGGCATTTCAAATACGCACATACTGCATACCCTCCTACATAATACGGCTTTGTGGTGGTCTCTGTCTTTTGACACTGTAAATGTCAAAGGAAATACAGCTGGCTGGTCTGTCACCCACTTTCACTACAGCCTGGCAACAATACCACATGGCAGCAGTCTAGAATTCAGTTAAGACAGAAATCGAACGTCAAAATCATACTTCATTAACAGAAATTAGCCAAGTGACTATAGACCAGTGCAACACTGCCCAGGTACACTATCAATTAAAAGGCTTAGAGACGGCTCCTCATAGCAGGTTCTCCTTATGTTTATCTTAAAGCTTTACTGTAGAATAAAAGTGAAGACCTCAAACTATAAAATAGAACTCATGGAATTATACAGTCCACCTTAAACCCTCCAAAATGGAACTTTACAGGAAGATGAACCGGCTTTCTTAACCTGCAGTGGAGGCTGATAGAACAAGGTTTATCTCTAAGCAGTTTTGGAGCAATTCTATTGGTCTGTCCATCATGAATATTCACTAAACTGAAAGGAGAACTAGAGCTTTTACACTGTGCAGAAAAAGAGATCAAAGTTTTTACACCACTAAATATATATTAGAGGTGGAGATATGGAGAAATATCATACTGTGGTACATCAAGAGTATATGTGGTATATCAGGATACGCATAGTTACTCAAATTTGTTACAAGCAACTGAATAAGATTTACTCAACTGAGAAAATTACTTGGGTTAAAATAATCATGCAGAGCCTTTTTTTAAGCTTGAATAAACCAATTTATTTGCTTGTAACAAATTACAGTATTTTTCTTTAGATTAGACCAACAAAACACTTTTTACAGTGTAGTTAGGTATGAAGCAGCTTAGCAGCTCTGAAAAACAAAACCTGCAGTAAAGATGTCTAAGTAAGACGTTTCTTTTAAGTAAAGTCTTAAAAAAAGTCTTTGCTGCTTCAGAAAAGCACTTTTGGTGCCTGGATTCACTGTAAAGCAGCTAACTAGCTGTTGGTGGAACAATCTGCACTGTTTAAAAAGCAACCTAAAAAAGTTACTTCAATTTGTTACAAGCAATTAAATAAGTTTTACTCAACACAGAAAATGACTTAGATTGAAAGAATCGTTCACTCAGAGTTCTTTTTTAAGGTTGAATAAACCTAATTCATTTACTTGTAATTAATTAGAGTAACTTTTTTAGGTTGGACCAACGAAACAAATGCAATTTAGATTTTAATACTGCGGCTGCGGTTTACATTGCAATAATTCTCTATAAATTGGTATTCAGAAATTCCCAAACTAGTGCCTCAACGGTTTTGGCTTGAGACTTAAACGTAAACTGTACACTGAAAAAAGTGTTTCCTTGGTCCAACCTAAAAAAAATTACTCTAATTTGTTACAAGCAAATTAATTATTCAGTCATTTAGGATTATTGAACCTAAAAAAGGACTAAACGAACGATTCTTTCAAAGTCATTTTTTGAGTTGAGTAAAACTTATTCAATGGCTTGTAACAAACTGAAGCAACTTTTTTAGGTTGCACTCTTTACAGTGCAGATTGTTCTGTTAACAGCTTATAGCAAGTTTATACCCAACTGTAAAAAGTGTTTCAGTGGTTCAGCCTAAAAAACTGTTTTGTTGAATTAGGTTTATTCAACCTAAAAAGAGAACTCTGAATGAACAATTCTGGCAATCTAAGTTATTTTTGAGTTGAGTAAAACTTATTCAATTGCTTGTAACAAAGTGAAATATATATATATATATATATATA
>JAVGWN010000715.1:0-13703 GCA_034552555.1 Semaprochilodus insignis
GAGAGAGAGAGAGAGAGAGAGAGAGAGAGAGAGAGAGCTGCTTCTACCCATACACACACCCTTCCACTGCAGCTCAACCCTAAATGCAAACCAGAAGGGCGGGGTGAACTTCCCAGAAACACTGGGTGACATAAATTACCAAAGATTTACAAGATTTGTAAAAATACTCCTAACAATACTCTTTCCAATGCATTCTATCCTTTAATAACGCACTTTAAAGGGTTTAAGAGCAAGATAAACAAAGTGATAACTCACTTCTTTTATCATTTCAAGGTGAAGTCCCCTCATGGACGAGTCCTACAGCAGCGTTCAAAGGGCTTTCGGGCAACGTTGTTCTGTATTAGGGACAGTTTAAAGATGCTGTACTGAGTGGCTCAAACAAACCACCGCTGAGCCCCTTTAATGGCACTAAAAGCTCCAAACAGCTGACTGCCGGCTCGTTTCAGTCCAGCGAGCCCACCGGTATGTGCTGACCAAACATTAAGATCCAGTGGCTTCTCTTCGTCTTATGACTAATGATCGCTTCCCCTGGGAATGCAGAAAAAAGTGGATTTCCTGCGCCACCATAGCAGCGCAACTGAATGAAGCAACAGTTCAAAAGATCTGGTTGTTTTCAATGAGAGAACTGTGCAGTGTCAGGGTGGAGGGCACGGCTAAGAAGTTTTTTTTTTTATAAGCTTGGGGAGTACTGAGCTAATCTTTCCCATCACTCCTGGACTAAAAGAGGGAGCTGTATAGACGCAGGGCCTATTTCTCATCAGTTAGCAGACTGTTACAAATTACAATGCTTCAAAAGTACCGGACACCATTTACCTTACTAGACCCTGGCACTCGCCTTCCATAAACAGAGGTATTCACAACTTCAGAGAGGGTGTTGGGTAAGCATGAGGGTATGTATGCATGCATGTGTCTGTGTGTGTTGGGTGGAGGGGGCTGTAGCTCTGCGGACATTCCGCCCACAAATCAAGCGGCCATCTCATAATCCTCCAGCATTCGGTGCTCCATCTTCACATGCCTAAACAAACTGAACACCCCCACCCCGCCAAAAGTGTCAGAGGCAGGGAGGCATACAGCACAGAGAGAGCAGAGGTTACGTTCAGCCTTGAACGCCTTCTAAACTCCCCTGGTCTTCCCTTACACAAGAGCTAATCATCCTGTTCTAGACAGAGCCTCAGTCAAGTTCCAACAGCAGTGACCAGGTACCTATTCAGCCCCTGCCATCATAAAAGCACCGGTGGGCGTCTGAACTCATGGGTCCCCCTCCTCTTTAAGCACAAACGGCCATAAAGAAACAGAGAGACAGCGCCTGTCCTGTGTTTCCTTAAGTACAGAGTGCTGGTGTTTTCAAACAGGGCCCATGCTTTTATGGCCAGTCTATTACATAATTCTCGGCCTGTCCACTGAAAACAAAGGGAGTGTAAAGTTAACACTCCGAAACGCAAACACAAACTCTGAGCAGTCCAGGGTGAAGAGGAAGGAGACCCGAGTCGGTCAGGTTTGTTCTTTGATAGACCGTTGATAAGAACGAGGAGATGAGACAGGCTCACATACAAGTAAAGGGGATGCTAAATAGGAGTGCTTGTTATTATACTTGCGGGAAATAACTTTGTTTATAGAACACAAAGACTGATAAAGTAGAGGCATAAAGTAAAAGATGCTCCTGCAGACAGTCCAATTCAGGATAAGCAAAACGTCCACGGGGGGTGTGTGTTGCAGACAGTTTCCTGATAAGAGTAGGGGTTAAACGACACACGAGGACACCGAAGAGGCACTCAAGACAACGGCTACCACCCACAGGCACAACCTACATAAAAAAAAGGCTACAAAACCTCTGTCTTTCCAGACACTCTGACGGCACACTGTACACACGTACATAAATATCAAGGAAGTAAAAAGCACAATGAAAGGAGACCTGTTTGTTAGCATTGCTTAAAATGGAAGGAACATGTCTCTTACCAAAACAGCATTAAGTGCTGCGTTTGTTTGCAAAAAGGCAAAATGATCGGTGATTTATTGCTGGTGCCTGACTGAATCAAGCGCCATCTTCGATCCTTTGAAAGATAATCTCTTCTGGAGATCTTCCCCAGGAGCCCATCTGACCTGGACTGCACTCAAACACAGCATTAGACCTTAATAGGGCCCTAAATTCTGAAAGATTTATAGGCAAACAAACAAAAAATGAAAGAAGAGTCCAGAAAAGAAGAAACCCAACACATAATACTTGAGCGTGTTAAGCCTCAGTTTACCGTTGATGGACTGTGTAAATCATTTCATGGTACTTGGCAGAGGTTTCATCCTCTCTGCTGCCACTCAGGCTTGCCTGGCTGAACCCCATGCCTGTGTTTTCTAGCATGAGAGGGAGACACTAAACGCTTTTCCCAACTATGGATCACAGCAGTCCACTCTGGGCCCACTACGTCATCCAGGCACAAAGGGAAGCATTGGGTTATCTCTGCAGTAATGGACTGTTGAAGGCAGCATTTCAACATCAGTTTAACGGTGGATTACTAGGCCAGGACTGTGGCTGGGGATCCAGGGTACCCTCACGTCGGTATGGGATGAGAGTACAAGAGAAGGAGAGATCGAGCTAGGAAAGGTGGGAAAGAAAGAGGGAGTGAGAGGAGATAAGGGGAGATGAGTGTGGTGGACTGTTTCCGTCTGGCCCTTCAGAGGTGCTGTGTTGAGAAGTGGCTGTCTGCATGAAGCCTTGTAATCCTTCAGTGATGGAAGTAACACTAGGGGTACAGTACAAGAACGCTGTCAAACTAAAGGAGATATTTGTCTGTGCCTTGCCTGTATGTAACCCTGAGTGAGTTATCTGGCTGCCTTCCAGATAAGGAAAAAAGTGGAAACAGTTTCAAGAAGACCCCTATACGGAGTTTTCACAGGCATTTTTCGTTGTGCTCCAAAAAGGAATGCACACGTGCACATGAATATCAGAGTGGCCGATGGAGATACAGTGAGGGGAAACAAGTATTCAGACACTTGTATTTGTAAGTGTATATATCCACTTCTAATTACATTAGCACTTTGCTGTAGAGCCAATGCTGGCAATTAGAGCTTTGAGACATCTGCGGTAAGAAATAATTAGCTTTCTGCACCACTGTGGGTCATGTTTGGCCCGGGTCTCTCCGGTGGGTCTCTCACATACCTCATATCTCATGAATGCAAAACAGGTTAGGTGTGTATATTTGAGCTAGATATATCTACTGGAACCATTACTTGTTTCTCCTTACTATAGTACCAGTGGCTTTAGTCACAAATAGAATTATTGCAACAGTTGTTGAATGACTAAATCAACTGTCAACTGTCATACAAGCACTCTGATTAAAAACAAAACTCTAAAATCTGGACTTTACCTCTTTAAAACTGCAATTAGGACATTAGAAATGTTTTAAAACCTGCTAAAAAGCAAGCCCTCATGTACTGTCTTTCATAGCACAGAGACCATCAACCACAAGTCATCATTCCCCCTGAGTACAAACACACTTCACAACCACCAACACAGAGCATATGTCATTGCACCAATAGCTATGTGTTGGAAGAAGATGACTAACGGGTATACAGAGTAGAGCAGCTCTTCAAAGCCTGTGCTGCTTTTATGAGCTGTATTATTTCTCAGACACACGTATATAAACACAGGCTGGTGAGCCAGCATTGAATCAGCAGCGTGTCAGGGGTCAGGGCCGCCTTTGTGTTTAACCTGTGCTTACATTATCCTGAGAAAGACAAAGCCCAGCCAGTCATATATACTACAAATGATGCACACACAGCAGTATCTAAATCACTGGCAAGCGGTACAGATCTTGCGGAAGTCATAGAAACTCTGGATTTTTAAGGAGCAATAAAGTCGACGTGCGTTCCCCAGAGTGAAATACATTAATTCGATGTTGAAATGTTTCAAAAACAGTTTATGAGAAATTACGCAATCACATACCTAACATACAATCTGTGGAATTTCCGAAAACAAAACAACAGGGGAGAAAAAAAAGCATCTTAAAACTGGGACACTCTACAAGTTCTTTACAGCTGTTCATCCGCCAGTACCAGTGGTGTTTTTAATAATAAAAACTGAAGCTCGGCCAAATGCAGGCATAAAAAAAAAAACAGCTTGCGTCCTGGAAAGAAGTCACAAGTTTAAAGACTTTACTGGAGCCGTTTTCAAATTAGCAAAGTGGGCCGGGGATAAATGAATATGCAAAAGGTGTAATTCCCAGCCTGGTCGTTGCTTTACCTTCCCCCTATGTGAGCACAAAACCCAATCATCTGTCACCCCCCCTCCCAATTCAATCATCAGCCCTCATTCAATTATCCAATATAATATGCAAATCAGTCCAACAATGGCCAACAAATGCTAATTACGTACATCAAAATAATTAAATTGGATTGGAACGGCAGAGGAGAACTGAACTGCCATAAAAACAGAGGCCGTTTCTTTAATTAACAGCAAAAATGTTTTAAATTAGAATCTGTAATAAGCCCGTAAATTGCTGGGACTTTCGACCCTCCCTTGAGGATATCATAGCATCACAGCGGTGGATCCTCAGGGGACTCGGATAACTAAAGCCCGGCTGAGTGTGGCGCAGTCGCTGGCCATGTGGCTTGCCAGGGTGCAGGGAAGTGGAACATAGTGGAACATGTGCGCTTCATGCCACACTGCTCTGTGATCCGCGCCCGCAGGTTCAGCATCCTACTGAAGCCCAAACAACAAGCAGGCCAACTTCCAGGCTCAGGAAAACAAAGCCTGTCTCTACAGCAGGGCAGAATGCAACACAGAGGTGCCATGGCCGCTGCATTATTCAAGACCCTCCTTTTGTTGCTTTTGTGTCAGTTGTTTGTAAGGAGAAAAGTACACCAGGCTCATGATCTAATGAACAGCATACAAAAGCTTAACAGTACTCACCACATACACAGAACATGAGAGCAACTGTCTAAATGTGAGGAACTAAATGTTAAGAAACAAACATTCAGCCATTTTAGGAACCTTAAAGTAGTAAGAAACAAATAGAAGTAATAGAAACAAATACACACAAAAAAACTTGTAACATATTATATTTAGCTATCTATACAAACCACAAACGGAGAAAGCTCACCTGGTTGTCAGGGTGGTTGACAGTGAAATAACCCACACAGATGATAACTTCATGCAGTAGTTCCTCTGAGCTGTTCTGAGAGCAGAACCACAGTAGAGAACTCACAATGTGTCTGAAAGCCAATGATAACCCCTCTGCTCCTAGAACAGCCTGTAAAAAGATATAAATTATTATTAGTAATAATATTTATTTTATTACAATTAGTCACCTATGAAGTCCAATATGAAAATGTAACTGAATAATAATAATAATAGTAATAACAACAACAATAACAATAACAGTAATAGTAACAGTAATAACAATAACAATAACTAACAGTAATAGTAACAACAACAACAACAACAATAACAACAATAATAATAATAATAATAATTATTATTATTATTCAACCATCATCATCATCATCATCATCATCATCATCATATCAGTACTCACAGATACTGAGTACAAAACCAGACAAAACAAAGATGTGAAGCATGGGTTATCAGGCCGTTTCAAACCTAGTCAGGCAACAATAAAAGCACCTAGCATATTTTAAAGCACAAAGAGACAAGATACAATGCTCTATCTATGACTAAAAATGAATGGACGATAAAACAAGTTGGGTTGTCGTGGTGGACTTGTGAGGGTCTCTTCAGCTCTGGAGAGAGAGGTCCCGCTACAGAACCCCCATTCTCCCTATAGAGGAGATCCTATCAGGCGACTCAGAGACAGTATTTATTAAACATGTCAGTATGACTGAGCGCCTTAGGGTCACCACTGAGACTACTGACATTAGTGTGAGAGTGCGCGAGAGTCAGGGATGGAAGGTCTAGGTAAGTAGCCACAAACAACAATATCAGAAAAGCCCTGCAATGCCAGTGAAGCGGCAATACAACAAAACGCTTCAATAGTTTCAGGGTCCCAGCCTGAGACCCTCCACCCAGAGAGGTACATGGACCTCCTGATATTTACGGTTTGCTAGCATAAACACAACTATTGAAACAATGTCAGTTATACGCTCAGTGACTCATTTATATGCTCTTCCCCACAGAATCCAACATCAAACTTTGCAAGCAGTTACTTGCAATCACTGAGCCCAATAATAATAATAATAATAATAATAATAATAATAGTAATAATAATAACAATAGTAATAACAACAATAATAATAATAATAATAATAATAGTAATAACAATAATAATAATAATAATAATAATACCTTTTTTAATGCATATGTGGAAACTAAAACCAGTTTATAGGGCCCAAACTATGCAGACACCTAAACGAGCTTGTCGGACCAAACCCGAAGTGTTCAGTGGGGTTGAGGTCAAGGGTTTATGCAGGCCACTGACAATCCTCCACATCAAACTCATCAAACTACGTCTTTATGGACTTTGCTTTGTGCACAGGGCACAGTCATGCTGGAAAAGGAAAGAGCCTTCCCCAAACTACTGCCATAAAGTTGGAAGCAAGTCATTGTCTGAAACATCTTTGCATGCTTTGGCATTAACATCACCCTTAACTGGAACTATGGGGGTGAGGCCAACGCTGAAAAAGAGTCACAGTCCATTATCCCTCCTCCAACAAACCTTATAACTGGCACTAGGTATTCTAGTACACAGTGCCTTCCTGGCATTTATCTAGATAGTGAATCAGGATTAATCACTCCAGAGAACATGTTTCCAATGCTCCAGATTCGAGCGGGAGTGTGCTTTACACCACTCCAGCCAACACTTGGTACCACACGTAATGATCTTAGGCTTGTGTGCAGCTGCTCAGCCATGAAAACCTATTCATGAAGATCCCAGCACACAGGTTTTATGCTGATGTTGCTTCCAGAGGCAGTTTGAAACTCTGTAGAGAGGAAGGCAACAGAGAATGAGCTACATTCTTCGGTACTTGGTGGCCCAGCTCTTTGAGTTTGTATGGTCTATGGCTTCCATTACATGCACACCAAAAATCTGATCATTATCAGATTTCAGCAGCCATCTGATTATTCAAGTGGTCACAAACTGTAATCCCAGCTGGACTTTAGCGCTTCCATGTCACAATAAATAGCACTTACAGCTGACTGGGGCAGAGCTAGCAGGGTAGAACTTTCAGGGACTGAAGTCAACATCCTAAGACAGTGCCACAGAGTCATCGTGCTCCCATTATACTGCTAATGTTTGTTTATGGACACTCCATGGCTGTGTGCCAGATTTTACACACCTATAACTAATTTAAAAGTTATTCAAGCATTTTAGTATTTAGTATTATAGTATGTCCATTCCACAACATTCCACAAATCTGATGAAAATAGCTGGGACGTTACGTGAAAAGGCAATAAAACATGAAAGGTGTAGTCAGTAAATTCTGTTTGACATACACAGACACAATATTTGTTGGTTTATTTTTTATTTATTTATTTTTTTTTGTATTCACACCACTTCAAAACTTAATGTCTGTAACATGTTTCAAAAAAGTTGGGACAGAAGTATGATTACCAGTGGGTTACACCAACTTGCATTTCAACAACTCTTAAAGGTTTGGGGACTGAAGACACGAGCTGACCCAGGTTTGAAAGTGAATTAGTTTGCCATTCAGAAGTAAAGTTTTTAGTGATGTAGCCACATAGGGTCATATTTTTTTTCCATATATTTGCAGGAGACAGGCAGACTGCAGTCATACTATGGTAACACGCACAATACATCCTGGAGTTGTCGTGTTAAAATAAGCATGGACATCCCAGAAGAAGGCAGTGTCCAAAAGGCCTCCAAAATGTGTATATTTTTCAGTGAGTGTGTTTACATGCACACCCATAATCTGATCATTATCAGATTTCAGCAGTAATCTTTTTATTCAAGTGGTCAAGTAAACTACATTCTCCAAGTTGCTACATCAGATTAAGGCCGCTATCTGATTTCAAGATATTGATAGAGAGACTAGATTTGCAAGTTATCCATAACATACCACTACGGGAGCTGGCGCATGAACTTTACGCTGGATGGTCAATTTTTTGGACGTCCACTGCTTCCATAAACAATATGAAAGGCTTTATTACTTTGTTTCAGATGAGCATGAGCCCTGAGAAGTCAGCAGTGTTAATCTTAAATCATTCCTATGCCAACTTTTATAAATGTGTTGCAGAATTTCCAAATGAGTGCATACTTACATAAAGGTAAAGGGAAAATATGAAACATTTTGTCTTTGTACAGTTCTTGTTAATTACTAACTGAAATTACTTAAAATTTACTGAGAAATATGAAAGCAAGCTCCACAAGGAACATGCATAAATCAAAACATAATTACACCCAGTTTCCTCATTTTGGCAAGTCACCATTTCTGCTGCTGTAACATCACTTCAGAGAAGTTGAGCTGATCCAGCTAATATCGCTCATTCACAAAACAAGCTGGACTAAACGAGCTGGACAACACTACCTGGACAAGACTTCAACAGAGGCACCGCACTCATTAACATTACACCGATACTGTTTCAGGAGCACAAGGATGACTCACCAGCAGTGTGGTTTCCTTTATAGTGCTTAAAGAGCCAGGACCAAGAACAGCACTAAAGGGCTGCCTGGCTTGGGATATGGAAAGCAGAGCGACTTCTGGGTCAGACTCGAAGAGGGCTTGGCTTTTCTGATGAGCCTATTAGCCAGCTCTGTGTGCTAATGTAAACCACAAGGTGATTACAACTACGCACCCAAAACAGTACTATTTAACATGTTCATAAAACTTTGGCAGAGTGTCACTTTGAATTCCAGCTGTTTCAAATAGAGAGAGAGAGAACAAAAGCAAAGGAGAGAGTGTGCACACATAGGTACATATACATGCACCCATTCGTACTTGTTGGTGAGTAATTACTAAGACACACTAAAATAATTCATATGGCTCCCGCGTTTCCTGCCTTACACCTTGGTGTTTACGTGATTTAACATCATGGAGCCGTCCTCTTCATCAGGCCGGCTAACATATGACCGGACAGCCTGCACTTAATGCCACTCTCCATCCGCATTGCTGACCCGAACCCTTCAACGCCACTGGCCGGGGTCAGAGGTTGACCGTGTTTATGTCCACTGGGTCAACTTTGTTCTAGGAAGAAATACTGATCTCCCCACAGCGGCTCTGAGGGACTGTGGAAAACACAGTGGCCAGATCATTAGTCCTGTGGGTTGCTTCTGTCAGGCCTATATTTGCGTGCTGGCTGATTCTCGGGTACAGGTATACAAGCAAGTCCGTTAATGAGCCCCCGAGAGCTATGGCACCGGCCTGACCGTTTTATTCTCTCCACCATTTGGAATGTCTGTTTGAGGGATGGGCTCAACATAACATCTGTAGCGAGCTGAAGGGCAAGTCAGTTGGCTCCCCCCACTGCTTAAGAAAACAAGCCACGCAACCTAACTTCGGCCAGACAGTGTGGCTGCTGTAAGCCCAACTGGACAACTCAGTCCACATTCTCAGTTATGTCACAAAGCAGCATTTTTCAGTGTTGCCAGGGGTTGAAGGCACACGATTGCCCCAAGCTGTAGACAGAGCCTGAACAACAAGCTCATCGGACAGGCCACACCTCTTGGACTGAGCCAAAAGCCGAAACAGAATAAACAGAATTTGGAAATGTAAGCTGCACCGCAAGCCCGTCACTCAGAGTGGACTACGCATCATCATAACAGCAGTGAATAGCGGTTCAAACCTCATACTGGTTCAATTGCTGTTATGGTACTAGTATGTTCATGCCTTAGGGATGGACCATAATGAAATGTTGTTTTCAGCCAAAACTAAAAATGAAATTCATGACAAGATAGGCAGAAAACTGAAACAGGATGTTGCCTACAGCAAGTAGCTGGTAATGTTTGGAAAACAAGTAAAAACTTAGTAACCACCATTTTGTATTCAACCACAGAGTCTCATTCAAAGGTCTGTCAATTTCTACCTTTATAGTGCAATTAAAATTATATAAGCCACATACCCCAGTGCTTCCTATCATGCATCATCAGAATCTTTCAGCAGAAATCCAAAATTATCATTGCTGTTCATTTCAGCGAATCACTATCATGCAGGAGAAGTGAGCCAGCAACTGGAAGGTCATGGGTGCAAATCCCAGGACCGACTGGATATACCAGTTTGTGCCCATCAGTAAGGCACTTAAACCCCCCTGACTCATGCAATGCTGTTCTACCTGCGATGCCGTGCTGCTCCCAGCCCGAGAGTTAGGTTGCAAAAATGGAAAAATGTCCCGTGTAGGATGAATAAATACATAGCAAAGGCCTTTGCAAGACTAAAACTAAAATGCCCTATGCATAGCAACACCCAGCAAAGCAGAACAGAGAGTACCTGGAACGCAGTGAGGTCAAGAAGGGCAAAGCTGTTGAGGAAGCGCAGGCTCTGTAGGGCCACCCGGACCACAGCGGGGCTGTAGGGCTCCTGTGGCGATGCCGGGCCCACAGACTGGGACTCGGGCAGGGCATTGTGGAGCAGGATACAGTACAGCATGTGCAGAACACCAACCAGGTCTGTGCTCTGCAGTAGCGCAGTCAGCCCGCTGGGGTCTTGCCGCTTGTTGTCAAAGATACTAGGAGAACTAGGAAAGAGATTAGAAGAAAGGCAGTGTGAGTAATGGATACTGAAAAAAACTGAAATGTGCTCAAAAACATACAGAGCCCATCCAGAAAGTGCCTGACAGACAGACATTCAGTGAAGTATGCATTCATGCTGGGGTGGGAGATATGATGGTATGATACATCACAATAAGTTTTTTTTCCAATAAAATAAATGCTGTCATTACTTGAACATGGACCAACTTCATGTTTCTGTGAGATCTGTGAGCTCCCCCATGGTGTAGCTCTCTAAGGATTCAGTCTATTGTAGAGACTACGAGCGAATCCCAATAATGCCGATAATCCATGAGAACAAATTTGAACAGGTGATTTTTGAATGGATGTACGAATGCAAAGTTGCACAGTGCACAATGAATGACAATGTCATTAAATATTATATATGACAGTAATTTTTAAATGGGACTAACATTTTGTACAAATTGTCATATTGTTTCTAAACAAACCAAAAAAAATATGATAACATGCTGTGTATTGTTACATAATTATGTACATAAAAAAGAAATCTCAGCAATTTCAGCATTAAATGTCTGGGGTATGACTGACACATTATGACTGAAAAATGCACTGGGATCATTTCTTCAGCTGAGGTGTTCATTGTATCAGAATTTCTATGCAAGCAAAACCAAGTTCCCCTTGTTTATGCACCACTCCATTTGAATCAGTGGCTTTTCAAACAAAGTCGGACACATGAGGCAGCTCTTCTGCGAGTGGGGCTGGAGTTGTGTGAGGCAGCTGGATAGGGCGGGGGAGAGGGCGGGGCGGGGGGAGACCCTGATGAGCAGCTCAAAGCCCCAGAACCCGAGGAGGCGTCGACTGCTTTCTTAACCGCAGAGAGCAANAGGGCGGGGGAGAGGGCGGGGCGGGGGGAGACCCTGATGAGCAGCTCAAAGCCCCAGAACCCGAGGAGGCGTCGACTGCTTTCTTAACCGCAGAGAGCAAAGACCCAGGATGCAGGCAGTGAAGGAAGTCTGGTCCCAGTGGCTTCTAGATTTACTCGCTAGACCAGGCCCTGTCCACTTGGATATAAATAAAAGGGGTAGACCCTGTCTGCAGAGCCTGCCTGGGGCAGGGAAGCTTAACTGGTCACACTAAACCACATATGAGCCAAAGCTCAACAACAGGGTAGTCCAAGTGACTGGTCACACTAAACCACATATGAGTCAAAGCTCAACAACAGGGTAGTCCAAGTGAGGATTCAGCCTCAGGATCCACCAAAAGAGTAAATATGACAATAAAGTTAAACAGGGCTACAACATAGTCACTTCATTAGGAACACCTCCTTGTATCCATAATCATTGAGCATTTTATCAGCTCTGCTTACCATATGGGAGAACTTTGTAGTTCTACAATTACAGACTGTAGTTCATCTGATTCTCTGTATACTTTGTTAATCCCCTTTCATCCTGTTTTTCAGTGGTCAGGACCCCCACAAGACTGCCACAGAGCAGGCATTATTTGGGTGGTGTATCAAATCAGCAACATCCAGCCAACAACGTCCTGTGAGCAGCATTCTGGGACCACTGATGAAAAACTACAGGATGGCAAACACAAACTGCAGCAACAGATGAGGTATTGTCTATAACTTTACATATACAAGGTGGACCAGCAAGGTAGGAGTGGACAGTGAGTGGACACAGTGTGTTAAAAGCTCCAGCAGCACTGTTGTGTCTGATCCATTCACATTAGCACAACACTCACAAATTAGAATCAAGAATTAGAAATAGTGGCTAAAAAGTCTATATTGAAACACTGATATATTACACAACATGTATATGCACAAATAAGAAAATTTTGAATCAATATTCATTCAAAATCATAAAAATTGACAATAAGCCCTACTTTTTTGGTTCACAACCTATTTTGTTCTGAATTTTGACCAAAACAGTAATAAAAAATGCTTCCTGCACCTACAGTCATACACAGGAGTGTAAGAAGAAAGCAAGGGGGCAGAGCGGGCGGAAAGAAATATTATAGACATTTAATTTGACAAAGCAATGGCAAATCGACCAGGGCACAGAGAAGCCGAGCCTCTTAGCAATGCAGCTTACATTCCAAATTGCTCCAGAGCAGCACATCGTGTCCCTGCAACCCACAACAGAGGCTCAAAAGAAGCTGAAGTAAAGGAACTCTTCGAACTCTGAAGGCATTCTGATGGCACCACTTCTACAATCTAACGTCTCAGGCCCTTTTGTGCTCCAGCACATTTAATTAAGACCCATCTTATGGGATTTAAAACAGCATGTTTGTGCATTAGCCTGCACAACACAAGGTGGATTAGCAGGCTTGGTAACTCCATACAGCAGCCACAATTTATACAAGCATGGATTATGTTGCCTTTTCACACTGACCTGAGATCGGTTTTGCCAGTCCATTACTGATAGTGAGGTTAGTATTTGCGTAGATAGAGCTTTTTCAAAGTCAGCACAAAGGGTAATGGCTACCTGGAATGACACTAAAGATAATGACAGGGCCATGAATGCAGTCCTGAAGGGTTGGGGTGGGGGGAATGGTGGGTTCTGAAGTAGGGTTTCTGCTGCCTTGCTAAACCAAGGGGAAAATGAGTGTCAAACGCAATGGGGAGAACAGTTTGGTCCTGTGCAAAAGATGTCGACTCAGGTTTGAGCCTCCAGTTAAGGCTGGGTTTTACAGCTGCTCTATGATCAGTGCTTCTAATTTCAAATCTATTACAATCAAAATCAGAAAGCTGTTCTAAGGTCAGCTTGACTTGCAGAGACAGTCATGATTAGTGTCTATGTGAGGGAACAAAGGCTTAGTTCTCCCACTGTGACTGTGCACGACAGGTTCCACATCCCCTGACTAGGAAATAGAAACCAGCATCAGTGTGGAATGAAAGTGAAGGGCCTGACACTGGCAATATGAGCTCATACACCAACCCCAAATCAGCCTGCCAGATTCATCTGTGCTCACAGCTAAACCTGTGCTAAAGCAGCTATCGTGTGACTGCACACCCATCTGTGTTTTACAGATCAACTGTAAACTATATATACACATATACATATATATACA
>JAVGWN010000716.1:0-13702 GCA_034552555.1 Semaprochilodus insignis
ATCTGACTGTTTACTCCACCACACCTCAAACTCTAATATCTGACTGTTTACTCCACCACATTACAGCCAAATCTGTCCTTCCTTTTGGCTTATGCCAAGCGTGAAGTGAGTCCACCAATCAGGGCACAGCGCTCACTTTGTTTAGAGCTTGTTTTGACCTGCTGGACAGAGCTTGGTTCTAGCTAATAGAAACTGTGGTAACACTTTCAATGAATCAGGTATCCGTAATGCATTATAAGTGCATTCATAATGATCTATGAGGCATTCATAATGAATTATATTGCTTGACATAAGCCTTTGAAACTGTACACAAATGTTCATAACCAGACACATAAACTGTTATAACAACACAGTATAAGGCTGCATAAGTTACAAATTGACGTAATGCATTCTAATCAATTTTTGTTTCCTGTTCTTAGCATTGCTGGTGACACCGGTATCATAAAGCTTGTCATAAACACATGTTGTGTTCAGTCACATAATGCTTTATAAAGATTCATACATACAAATAATACCTACTGTGTACATGTATGTATTAATATGCATTATGTCATTTTGTGCTATGAAAACTTGTATTCCTCAGTTACTGAAATGCTGATGTCCACCATTATGAAACATTATAAATGCTTTATAGAGCACTTATAATGCATTATAGGTACATGCTTCATGGAAAGTGTTACCGGAATTGTTCGGCTTCAGTGTTCCGTGCTTATGATCATTTGAATAGACATCAGTGTCAGACTAATGAATGACCTTCTATTAAAGACTGGTGGACTGAGAGACACTAGAGTCTCTTCACCTACACTGAGCTGATTAAGAGTCTTGTTCCAGAAATGATAATAGGACATTAGAGCCATAATAAATCATGCTCCTGTTACTCTCCATACTTCAGTACATTTGAAGGTACATACTGTAGTACTGTTACTCCAGTGGAGGTCTAAAGGGAGGAACTGACACTGAGACTGGAGGAATGTTTGACCTTGGGGATCTCTACTTTAACTCTGGTTTGTGTACGTCGTCCCCCTCTGGAAGCCATTGCTGAGTTCGCAAGAGCCCTCAGACGGCACTGCATCCTAATGTGCTACAACAGCCACACGGGCTCAGGAGTACTTTAAAAACTCTTGTTACCTAACACAGTCCGCTGCAGCATCTAGAAATGCATCGTGGAACTCTCTTATTAAAGACACATATGACTTCTATACAGAAGCGCCGCCGAGTTCTCGGGACCACAGCTCATCTCAGAAGGTCAGTAAGACAATGGAAATGCGTGCTGTGGTCAGATGAGTCCATGTTTAGGCTTGTGTTTGGAATAAACAGGTATTGAGTTCTGGGTACCAAGTCCTTTAGCACTGTTGCTCCAGTGGAGGTCTAAAGGGAGGGACTTCTACTGACACTGTGGGAGTAGTTTACCTTGGGGATCTCTACTTTACCTCAGGTACATGGTTTGGGGGCTTTGTCCACCACTGGTAGATTGTTCCAGATGTATACTTGCACTTAAGTACAGTCTGTGTATGTGCTTCTCTCTCTCTCTCTGCTTTCTCTCAGAGGCTGGAGTGTAATAAGTCGAGGCTTGCACGCTGCATTCTTCCATGTGCGGGTCAGTGCGCTGTGATCAGAGCAGGCATGACCGGACTCAGGCACGTAATGCAATTTAGGGCTTCCCAAATCGAAGGAGGAAACTTTTGATAGCTAATGAAAAGTCTGAAGGCAGGAAATTGCTTTGATAGGCAAATTGTTCTCCCACGAGAAATAAAAAGCCAGGCACGCTGCGAAAACAAGCTGAAGCAGAGCAGGAGATTCAGAGAGGGGCAGGCTGCGTGTGCTCGTGTTTTTTGGCACTTTGCGGGGACTAAATGTCTCCAGGATGAAACAGGAGGACGGTGTGACGTTGTGGGGACTTTTGTTTGGCCGTCATTGAGGCTGGAGGAGGATCACTGTTCATATGTTTATATTCATTTTTATTGTGTGAATATATACATGTAATTATTACCACTTAATGACACGACAGTGTTCTGCTTAAACTGTTGGAAATCTTTTGGTTTTGTAAAAGCTACTGTTTTCTTTGTTACTTCGTTCCTTCATTTTTCTGTTACTTTAGTATTTTATTTTTGTCCTTCCATACTTTTTTACTTTAATACTTCATTACTTTGTTACCTTTTTTACTTTGTTACTTCAATACAAAACTTTTTTACTTTGTTACTTTTGTTACTTTATTTATTTTTTTTTTTTACTTTGTTACCCTAATACTGTTACTTTGTTACTTTTTTTTACTTATTTTTTATTGCTTTAATACTGTCTTTAAATATTTTTTCATCTTTGTTACTGTATTCCTTTTTTCTTTGTTACTTTGATATTTGGATGTTACTTTATCACTTTGTCACTTGTTGTTTTGTTACTATTTCTTTTTTCTTTGTTACTTTAATCCTTAGGTTTATTGTTACTACATTCATATATTACCTGGATCCTGTAGTTACGTGGAAGCTTTGTATTTTTGTTACTTTGTTAAATTATTTAATTTTATGTTAAATTATTTCATATCAATAATTGTTTTATTACTTTGATACATTGNCATTGCTACTTTGTCATTTTGTTCATTTTGAATACTTCTTACTTTGATCATTTGTTAATTCATTTCTTTATCTATATATTTGATATTTTGATGACCTTTTATAATATTTTACTTCTCAACTTTTCATTGTTACTTTGTTGCTTTGTTACTTGGATACTTCGGTAATTTGGTTACTTCATTACTTTATTACTTTGTTACTTTGATACTTTGTTACTTAATTCCTTCAATTATTTCTTTACTTTGATATATCACATCTTTGTCTTTTTTTTCATTGCTTTGAGACTTTCTTATTTTGGTAATTTGTTACTTTATTCCTTTTTTCTTTTCTATTCCTTCATTACTTGCTATTTGTTTGGTAATTTGTTACTTTCGTACTTTGTTCTTTTATTCCTTCTTTGTTACTTTAGTACTTGGTTGCTTTAACCCTTCTTTCCTTTCTTACTTTGATAGCAAACAATGTACAGGGACACAGTGAAATTGGACAGTGTTTTTACAATATCGCATGGTTTCAAACATACTTGACCAAGAACTCCATTTCAGCTCATCCTACCACATGAAAATGATCAGAAACTCAAAATAACACTTAAAACGTACTTTATCAAATTTCCCCACTTCTAGACACTCTCATAAGTCAGTATTAAACGTACCGAAGAATATTCTACTTTGTTCTGCTTGTTTCCATCCAACCATTCGAAAGCCCCTGAGCGGTCAAGCTGATGGCCACTTCCCTTTGTGTGTGGGCTGCTGTTTTTGCCCTCTTTCAGGCCGGGGGTCATTTTGCTCACTGACCGGAGGCCCAGTGTGGAGGTCATTCTGGATCTATAGGTGGCTGCGCGTCGTCCGGCTCCTATGTTATTTTAATGCCTGCTGCACTCACATTAAGAGACACCCAAACCACTGCCTGACAGCATGAGTGAAAGGGGTAATTACACCACACACCCTCGAGACCCCCGCCACTACAAGCCTGTGTGTGCGGGTACTTTCCACACACACTTTTTCGCCCCATCAATCACACGCGACCCTCCAAGTCTTTAGCCACCGGACCGCGTAACCTTTTTCGAATTATGTCAATGTGCATTTTGCAGGGGATCAATAGAGAATACAGTAGGACCCAGTCCACATCTGCTGTGATCCATAACAGCCCCTAATTTGGCTCATGATAAAATGCCACATTATCACAAGGTGATCCATCATGTCCTCCTAAGTGACAGACGGTCATTTGGTTTTGCCCCGCTCTGCGGCGTCCTGGGTGTCATATGATTGCTTATTATGGCGGACATGACAGAGGGAGATTGAGTAGGATTGAATTCGGGTCAGATGACCTGCCCCAGAGTCTTCATAGGCCAATCCTTATGTTTTTAAAGTGGTGTCCTAATAAAATGATGCCCATCTTTCTAGATTCAGACATATGGAATATCACAGCTGACCCAAGTTACAATTTTCATATAAACTCACAAGAGAGTAGATGCCTTTAGGACAATACGTCTTGTTTGGGACAAAAAGAGTCATATCAGTTTGTTTGAAGGTTTATGTCTTAACAATCTTGTAAATTTAAGCATGAATATATTTTTTTTGTTTCTAATACATACATAATTTCTAATACATGAGTTTATATGTGTTAATAAAGTCTTTTCTCAATAGTATTATTACGGTAACCCTTTCTATGAATCGGGTATTTATAACGCATTATGAATGCATTCATAAAGATCTACAAAGACTTTATAATGCCTAATGATACTAGACATAAGCTTTCGTAACTGTGCGTAAACATTCATAATCACACATGCAAACTGTTATAACACAACTGTATAAGGCTTCATAGCACATACAGCGACATAATGCATTATAATGTATGTATTACTCCTCGTATTAACATTAGCGGTAAAACCGGTCTCATAAAGCTTCATAACTAACGCTGTGTTCATTCGCATAATGCTTTATAAGGCTCCACAGTGAGGCCGCTCTCTAATGTTCCTCAGTATCTCCAAAATAGGAGTCCATAACATCTACTGAACACTTATAAGCCTTCATTACAGACGTTAAGTACAGTGGTGTTATTGGTCAGCTCTATGAATGAATGCATTATGTGAATGAATGTGTTATGCCAAGCGTTATAAATCATTATGAGTGCTTTATAGATCTTTATGAATGCACTTATCATGCATTATGGAGACCTGATTCATAAAAGGTGTTACCAGTAATACTGAGCTAAATGCCATTTAATTGTAATATTTTAGTTGATTTCTATAATTGATATATTAATCATGGAATGTGCAAAAGTAATAATGCTCTAAATTCACAATGACTACACATTTCATAAATTAAAGGTACTTGGACACAGTTATATGTTTACGACAGCAAAATATGTCGATAAATTACAGTATTTCAATGTATTTTGCCTGCGAATCTGAGAAAAAAAAAACTTTTATAGTTTGTGACCTGGAAATATTACTAATAAGCACTTAATATGAATCTGTAAGTTCTACTTTTGTTCTAGTCTTGCAGGTTCATTGAAAAAAAGAACTTTCAAACATAGTAAAAGCTTTATGCTGACTGGCTTCCAAAGAACTTGCTAACAGTGTGGTACTAATAATGAAGAATGAATCGGCTGGAGAGGTGTAAAGCGCCACCACTGGCCTCTGCAGTGACCAGTCATGCTTCTCTATCTGGCAGCCTGATGGAGGAATCTGGGTTTGGAGAATGCCAGGAGAACCTTGCCTGCCAGCTGTAAAGTTTGCTGGAGGAGGGATAATGATGGCATGGGGGTGTTTCTCCGGGGTTGGTCTAGAGCCCCTAGTTCCACTGACGGGGAATGTTAATGCCTCAGCCGGCCTGACATTCTGGACCTTTGTGTGCTTTGGGGACGGCCCTTTCCTGTTCCAGTGCACAAAGCCAGCTCCATAAAGGCTGGTTGGATGAGTATGGTGTGGAAGAACTTGACTGGTCCTGACCTCAGCCCCATCAAACACCTTTGGAATAAACTAGAACAGAGATTGTGAGGCAGGCCCTCTCATCCAACATTACCAATGGTCTTCTGGTTGAATGGGCAAAAACTCCCATAGACACACCCCGGAATCTTGTGGAAGGCATTACCAGAAGAGTGGAAGCTGTTATAGCGGCAAACTGGGGACCCACTCCATATTAATGCCTAGGTGTAATGTGGTGTCCCCATACTTTTGTCCACAAGAGGCATGTCCATACCTTTTTGGTAGTGTGTTTTTGTATCTACGTTTGTTGTCCATCTTATCAGCTCCACTGACCATATAGGACACTCTGTAGTTGTACAGGTCCAGACTGTAGTCCATCTGTTTCTCTGTATACTGTATTACCCTGTTCTTCAGTGGTGAGGAGCCCCACAGGACCACCACAGAGCAGGTATTATGTGGGTGGTGGATCATTCTCAGCACTGCAGTGACACTGACGTGGTGGTGCTGTGTTAGTGTGTGGTGCTAGTGTGAGTGGATCAGACACAGCAGTGCTGCTGGAGTGTTTAAACACTGTGTCCACTCACTGTCCACTCTATTAGACACTCCTACCTTGTTGGTCCACCTTGTAGATGTACAGTCAGATACGATAGCTCATCTGCTGCTGCACAGTGCAGTGTTGGTCATCCTCTAGATGCTGCCCACAGGACGCCGCCCAGTTTTGCTTGGTGGATGATTCTCAGGCCAGCAGTGACACTGAGGTGTCCCGCAGCACTGCTGTGTCTGATCCACTCCCACTAGTACAACACGCAGCCGCTATGAACACACTGACGGGTTAATACACCTGGGATTTGTAACTGCAAGTCATTTGTAATAGAATTCGGCTTCATGGAGTTCTAATTTGCTTTTAGCAGAACAAGGAATGATTCCTCCAGCACAAACAAAGCAAAAGGTCATATACGACGTCTTGGCGCTCCTTTAGTAAAAGCTCAGCTCTGCCAAAGCGCGTACTGCACTCCTACACCGTATCCGTGATTCAATTAGCATGGCCTTGTTTTAGTGTGTATGGACAACTGGCATTAGAGACCTCTTGTACTTCCACTCACTGGGCATATCATGACCTCCACTATATACAGCACTGTGCCAAAGATAGAGGCCAGCCTTCACCCGTCATCTGTTCATTACATTAAGTACATCTATTAGCACCCAGGTGCATATGGCATTGGCCAAAGCTTGACTAAGACTGTAATAAGAGTCCCCTCTGACCGAAACATAGCTGATAACATGTAATACCTCCACAAGCACCAATAACAGCTGTGATTGGATTGGGCATGTACCGGACAAGTTTCTGGATGTAGTCCACATCAGTGTTCAGACACTCTTACATCAAAGAATTGCACACTTGGGCCAGAGTTGGTGGATGCCTTCCCTGGCACAATTCCGAGGAGAATTCCCTGTAGACTGGGATTTTAACCACTGCTGGTAGACCCGTATGACCGTACGCTTCCATACACCTGCAGATTCAGCTACTTCCTTCACACTATGGTTTTTGGCACGCCCAAACGCAGTCACTCCTTTTAGCCAATCATTAACATCTGCTTTGGAGCCATTTTCCACACATGGAACGAGACATTCCCTGCACTGTACCACCTCTTCCCAATCTATCGATCCTGTCACTCACACCCCGCAGGGATTTATAGCCCCATCATCCTCGTGTAGCGCCATCTGCAGGAGCCTGAAGGCCGGCAGGAAGTAACTGTAAACAAATTTGATATCACATTTGCAGTCAGATTTGACCCGGTCTTGATGTGGTCTTGGGCTCGGCCTCCAAAGGCGCCTTTCCACCACATGGTACTGGCTTGACCCAACTCGGTTTTACCGTCCTTTCATTGGTACCATTTTTGGGTTCATCTCCTTCGAGGCTCCAAGCGAACTAAGTTGATGTAAAGAGGCGACTGATTGGGTTGGAGAGAATCATCACTGTCACCCTAAACACACGTTAATGCTAGCTACCAGGTTAGCGTAGCCTCACTGTGTCATGTTTGAGCAACCATCATGTTCTGAACCCTAATATATTCCCAGACTCTCCTGTTTGTTCATCCGGCTTGTGTCTTGCTGCCTCTTCTGAGCAGCATTTGTCTTCTTACATTTATGGCATTTAGCTGAGGCTCTTATCCAGAGCGACTTACAAGGTTAATCCTATTACAGGTACGCCAATGTAGTGTTAGGAGTCTTGCCCAAGGACTCTTATTGGTCTCCCACATGTGGTGGTGGCGGCGGCTCCCTGGCAGGTAGTGGTGTTATCCGCTGAGCTACACCAACCACAGGAACAGTCTTCACGTCATGGCAGTGTCATGCAGTGCCTCGATGAAAACCAGCTACGTTGAGTAGGTACCTTATCTGCAGTGGAAACCCAAGTAGCTGGTACCAAAACCGCATGTCGAGTCGAACCGTGCCATGCGGTGGAAAAGGGGCTTAACTGTACATGAGCAAGGTAGGGCTTTCTAATGCAGTGCTAGACTGTGTGTGTATATGATCCTAATCCATGCGTTTTTGGAATTAGTGGTATAGTTTGGCCGTAGGTCGTTACTGGACTCCAGCTCCATGCAAACAATTGGATCCCTGTATACAACAGTCCAGCCTTTAGGATGTCTCTATGAGCTTGGGGGAAGGGAAGGGGAATTTCAGCCCTCAAGAAGGATCTAACTCAATTAGGCCGACAGTCTTCCTAATCCACTTCAGCTGAAACACGTCTGCCTGGGCGACTCGCTCTTAAACAATGGGGTCCGAGCTGGTGGAGACACTCCACTTAACGCATCATGCTTGACCTTACTGAGCGAGGTTCATGTAGGCCACACAAAGTCGTTTCAACAAAACTGCTGATATTTCTGTCAGTACATTGTCAAAAGTGTAAGTTGGCCATACAAGTCGTCCGTTTTGTCGCCCCCAATCCCCCACCCCCCGTCTACCGGGGGTGCTGCCTCTGTCAACTCAGGACCATCAGCAAGGGTAGGAATGTCCTGACATGAAAACCATGATTCCTGCTTTCATCTCCTCCTGTTAGGGCCCTGTTCACCTGTCGGGCCCATTTCTAAACTCCCTGTTATTTCATAGATTAGTTCAACTTGTGGAGCCTAATTGAAGAAAATAGCCTAATTGAAAAATTCAATCGAGGTTTCTCCCAAAGCACAGCGCTCAGGGCGGCTCTCCTTGGAGTCTCGAATGACCTGTCAATGGACGCTGAAGCTGGTGTAAGATTTCAGCTGAACTGGTGCAGAAAAGAGTCACAGCACAGTCAGCGATGTCTCCGCCAGATTCATGCGAAGGGTTACTCGGACAAAAACAGGCTTTTTGAAGTTGAAGAAAACATGATGATGAGGGGAAATTGGTTGATTAAATGTTTAAATGGATTAAAAAATGAAAATAAAACGACCAAAAAAAAAAAAATAGATGAAGGTAAAATCAATTCGAGAAGGCTGAAACACGACTTGCCCAGATACTGGGTTGCTACAGGGATGACCTTGAAGCACATCCCACTGGTCCTGACTCGCTGGTTGCCCTGCCTTGGGTAACTAACAGCCCTGCGTAACCGTGTTTAAGCCTTTCTCTCATACATCGTCAAGACCTTTTTGCCCACCTGGAAGTGTTTTCCAGCCTGTCGTGTGCGTGTGTGTAAACTAGATAGATTGCCGTCAAAGATCAAGCCAATCAGTGGAGACATCTTTAATTGGTGAACTTTCGGTTTGAAGTCTTCAACTTCCGTCTTCAGTTTGAAGACTTTAGCGGAGGTAAAGTCAATAATATCGATCATGGTATATCATTGGACAGCCTTAAACAGTGTGCTGGAATTCCAGGAATGGCACCTAAGTGATTTTATCCCTACTTATCAAGTAGAATGTTTGTAATGTCTGTCCCACCATTCCTTACTTTTGGGGTGCCACAGGGTTCCATCCTGGGCCCATTTTTGTTTTCTCTCTATGCCTCCTTTTGGCAACCATAGTTGAAGTTTTAATGTTTCCCTCCTTTTCTATGCTGATGACACTCAGATCTGTCGTTCTGTAAACCCTGATCACATCTCACCACTTGTCTTATAACTATTACAATATGGACAGCACATAACTTCCTCAGCTTCCATGAAAACAAATCACAAGCCCTAATTGTGGGCTCCCCTGGACCTGTCCAAGAATGTGTAGTTAGCTGTAATTGCTAAACAAGGCAGTGGCTGTTTACTGTTGATATCTATTAGCTGACATACAGCAGCTCTCTGTGCTGTTAGCGATTAAGCTTTGGTTGCCAACAGTCTAGCACAGCTAGACTAGCATTACCATTTCCAGTTAGCTCTAGTTCTCTTGCTTCATACTTCTCCAAAGCCCTGGAAGTGGTTATACCCAGCCAATGTTTACCTGGACGCATGATGCTAATAATCTAAAGCTCTGTAAGTCTTATGCATGTCACTATGACTACTTATAAGCGGTTATACAAGCTCACGACAGGCATTATTATGAATTATGTATGCCAGATAACACCTTATGAATGCATTGTTAAAGCATTATGAATACGGAATTCATAGGAAGTGTTACCATGTTATGGAATAAGCATTCCAACATGCAGAAATGTGGAACATCTGAATGTTATTTGATTGAATTGCTTATTATTTCCCGTGATTGTGATTCCACAGATGCTTCCAGCCAAATTCCCCCTCCTGTCCTGCTGATGATGGGTGAGAAATGGCCCTGCACCGCACGTGATGTGTGCGTGAACGGGGGCAGTAAAGACGGAGGAGAGAGAGAGGGAGAGGGTGGAGATCGGGGATAATGGATCTAACATTGAGTGACAGTGGAAGCGGGAGTGCTTTCTGTGGCCGGGCCTGAGCAGGCGGGTCAGTGACCCCGCTCTCTCTCCCCGGAGAACAGGCCGGCTGGAGCTGAGGGAATATTCTATTACACTGCCGAGAGGTCAAAGGCCCTGTCTGCTTAAGATCTGGAGAGGAGAAAAAAAGGAAAAGCAGACTTGTTTGCAGGTCTTATTAGGATGCAGAGCAGGATGTGTTTGTTTTATACTTACTTGTACTTCTGAAATTTCCACTTCCGAGACCCAATAAGAAACAACAGTTTGCAGATGTGTGTCTGAAAGGAAATGTAATGCTGTGCTGCTGATTCCTAGAACTCCATTTATTATGAAGGCACCTGACCATCACCACCACAGCCCCTGCTCTTCTGGGAAGGTATTCCATAAGATTTTGGAATGTGTCTTTGGAAATGTGTGCCCATTCAGTCAAATGAGCATAGCCCAAACCCCGACCATTATCCCCTCTTCAACAAACTTTACTGTTGGCACTCTGCATTCCGGTAGGGAGCGTTCTCCTGGATTCCCTTGACTGACGGGTTTACACCCTTATAGGTATTGATGGGTTTATACCCTTATAGGTACTGACTGGTTTATTCCCTTATAGGTTTATACCCTTATAGGTACTGACTGGTTTATTCCCTTGTAGGTACTGACTGGTTTATACCCTTATAGGTACTGACTGATTTATACCCTTATAGGTTTATACCCTTATAGGTTTATACCCTTACTGGTTTATACCCTTATAGGTACTGACTGATTTATACCCTTATAGGTTTATACCCTTATAGGTACTGACTGGTTTATACCCTTATAGGTACTGACTGGGTTATACCCTTATAGGTACTGACTGGTTTATACCCTTATAGGTTTATACCCTTATAGGTACTGACTAGTTTATACCCTTATAGGTACTGACTGGTTTATACCCTTATAGGTACTGACTGGTTTATACCCTTATAGGTTTGTATCCTTATAGGTACTTACTGGTTTATACCCTTGTAAGTACTGACTGGTTTATACCCTTATAGGTACTGACTGGTTTATAGCCTTGTAGGTACTGACTGGGTTATACCCTTGTAGGTACTGACTGGTTTATACCCTTATAGGTACTGACTGGGTTATACCCTTATAGGTTTATACCCTTATAGGTACTGACTGGTTTATACCCTTATAGGTACTGACTGGGTTATACCCTTGTAGGTACTGACTGGTTTATGCCCTTATAGGTACTGACTGGGTTATACCCTTATAGGTACTGACTGGTTTATACCCTTATAGGTACTGACTGGTTTATACCCTTTTAGGTACTGACTGGTTTATACCCTTATAGGTTTATACCCTTATAGGTACTGACTGGTTTATACCCTTATAGGTACTGACTGGTTTATACCCTTATAGGTACTGGCTGGTTTATACCCTAATAGGTTTATACCCTTATAGGTACTGATGGGTTTATACCCTTATAGGTACTGACTGGTTTATACCCTTATAGGTACTGATGGGTTTATACCCTTATAGGTACTGACTGGTTTATACCCTTATAGGTACTGATGGGTTTATACCCTTATAGGTACTGACTGGTTTATACCCTTATAGGTTTATACCCTTATAGGTACTGATGGGTTTATACCCTTATAGGTACTGATGGGTTTATACCCTTATAGGTACTGATGGGTTTATATCCTTGTAGATACTGACTGGTTTATACCCTTATAGGTACTGATGGGTTTATACCCTTATAGGTACTGACTGGTTTATACCCTTATAGGTTTATACCCTTATAGGTACTGATGGGTTTATACCCTTATAGGTACTGACTTGTTTATACCCTTATAGGTTTATACCCTTATAGGCCCTGACACATTTATACCCTTATAGATATTGACTGGTTTATACCCTTATAAGGTTATACCCTTGTAGGTACTGACTGGTTTATACTCTTATAGGTACTGACTGGTTTATACCCTTGTAGGTACTGACTGGTTTATACTCTTATAGGTACTGACTGGTTTATACCCTTATAGGTACTGACTGGTTTATACTCTTATAGGTACTGACTGGTTTATACCCTTATAGGTACTGACTGGGTTTATACTCTTATAGGTAGTGATGGGTTTATACCGTTATAGGTACTGATGGGTGTATCCATGCAGATACCAGTTTGAGATACTTAAGAATTCCATATAATTAAACAGCTGAGATGTAAACAAAGTCACTCAGTGGAGTAGTTTGGTGTGAAACACTACGTTCAAGATAAACTTGCAGAGTCAGCGCTTTCACAGTGGTGGTGAACGGAGCCCGACGTCCACCTCTAAAAGCTCCCTTACAGAAAGTTACTACAGGAAATGAATACGCTGCCTGATGTCTTTATGATGGTTTTGTTATAACATTTTGGCTTAAAATCTATTTAATGGTGGAGGGATACATGCTGGGTAATATGTGGCAAACTAATCCCCAAGAAACAAATTATTTCCAGATTTTCCACTCATCAACATTCCATATAAACACAGGCTCACTGGTGGTTTAGACAGTGTATAAAACGTCTATATTTGTTTTGACCCATGATTCCCATCACCACCCGGAAATATAAAAAAAAAATATTTATTGATTTATAAAATACATATACATTACTAGAAATGTAATTAGAAGGCTTCCTTGCACTTCCTTGATTCCTGTAAGGTACTGTAAAGTGTGGTATTTTTATATACTAACTATGGACTCAGTACACTAAATATAATCATTAGTGCTGTTGTTGTAGATTTTCTTGTGGCTTCTACTAGGTACCATTTGTATACCATATGGTCCTTTCACCAAATGATCCTTTACCAGAGTTCCTTTTCCGGGACACTGAGGCGTTTACGACAGGATCGGAGACCTGGGAATTTTATCAGCAGTGGTGTATATGGGGACTGCTCTGGACGTCTCTCTCTGGACTGTCTGGAACCAGAGCTCAGTAAACTAACATCATATCCAGAGTGGTCTCCTCTCTTCAACCAAAAGAAGAGATTACAACATTTAACATAGACTTACATAGAACTACCTGTACTGAACTGTACTATTCTGAGACACCACTAAGATTCACTCAGAGATACTTAAGTACATATTAAAGTACATTTATAGTACATTAAAATATACTTAATATTCACCTGGAAGTGCAAATTAGTATACGTATATTAAATACACAGCTAAGTATTACTGAGGTAATTATTATTACCTATTATGATTACATTGGTGTTATATTTTTAGATGTATATATTTATATGTGTGTGTGTGTGTGTGTATATATATATATATATATTTGTATATGTATATGTGTATATGTGTGTTTGTATATATATATATATGTGTGTGTGTGTATATG
>JAVGWN010000718.1:0-13689 GCA_034552555.1 Semaprochilodus insignis
ACACCTGCAGATTCAGCTACTTCCTTCACACTATGGTCTTTGACACGCCCAAATGCAGTCACTCCTTTTAGCCAATCATTAACATCTGCTCTGGAGCCATTTTCCACACATGGAACCAGACATTCCCTGCACTGTACCACCTCTTCCTCACACCCCACAGGGATTTATAGCCCCATTATCTTCGTGCAGCGCCATCTGCAGGAGCCTGAAGGTTCTACCATATATATAAGTTATATGGAACATTTCAGCCTGGACTTCTTTCTNAGGCAAAACTAGAGAGAGTAGCCAATGAGAACAGAGCTCATTTACATATATTAAAACACAAGATAAACCTTGGATATCAGTCTCTTATCTGTAGAAGAGGTAAAACCTGGAAACATCCAGCAGAGTTCAGTGTGCTAATAAGCCATATGCTTCAGTCTGTGCCAAAAAGACTCAACACCCACTCCAGAGAGAAACAGCAGTCGTCACATTCATCCGCCGAGCCAGCCGGGCTCCCCGAATAATCAGATACGTCCCAGTCAGGCCGGCGTGGCTCTGTTTTCGGAAATTAGCTAATTAATCTCCAAATGAGCCAGGCAACGGAGTCCAATAGATGAGGGAGGGAAGGAGGAATCCGGTTTGCTCGATTCCAGCAGAAAAGCAACAACGGGCAAAAGAGGCAAATCACGCTCGGGCTTAAGAGTGGGCATTACTCAACATCGTAAGATGAAGGCTGAGGAGTCGAAAGCCACCACCAATATGGCATCAGTCAACTTGCTCCGATACCCAACATGATATCCCCTTCTGCACCCTGCTCCTTCAAGCTGTCGTGCCCGTACAGGCAGCTTGGGGGTCAACAACATAGGATGAATACCGGGGGAGTTGAATGCCACCACCAGTACGGCATCAGCCAGCTCGCTCAGACATCAGACATGACATCCCCTTCTGCGCTCTGCTCCTGCAAGCCCTCATGCCTGTACAGGCAGCTTGGGGGTTATGCTCAACCATCGAAAGGAGCGGGCATTACTCAACAACATAGGATGAATACCGGGGAGTTGAATGCCACCACCAATGTGGCATCAGCCATCTCGCTCCGACACCCTGCTCCTTCAAGCTCTCATGCCCATACAGGCAGCTCAGGGGGTTTCGCTGAACCATGGAAAACCAAGATTAAACCTCATCTCTGAGTACGTGTCCCAACTTCTGACTGGCACTACATCCGGAATCAGATGGAGCCAGAACTGTGAGGGGGCGGACAGAGAGGCCCATCTCATGCCCATCGATCCTTAGCATGCGGAATCCATTAGCTGAAATTAGGCCAAAGCCTCACGGTATCGAGCCGCGGTGGAAGAATTAATTCTCCTCCGTATTGAATTTCTACTTTCCTTCGAGAATCCCAATTAGGGCGCCCCGCACATCCCGCACATCCCGCGCATCCCGCGCATCCTGCTAATATTTAGACAGCTTTATTTTCGCTCCTATATGCCAGCGATCTTTAAGAAGACGGGGCCGTTTCAAAGCACCTCTCGGATTACAGCGGTTCGGCGGTGTAGGCCGCGCTGAATGGTGAGGGGGTGCTCTCGGAGGCAGAAAATAACCGTGCATTCGATGTTTAATGTCATGTTGCCAGGCAACCGTCTCTTGTACAACCTACGTTAGGATGCGTGTCCATTTGGGGCGTAGAAGAGGTAAACACTAGGCAGGCACAAGCGAGGGATCTGCTAAGCTGTCAGTATTCACAAAGCTGCAGGCCGCTCAGCCTCCCTGTGCACCGCGCTGGCATTTCTGTGGTGCCGATTCGGACAGATGCTATCTACAGCCCGTCACAGGCACGCAGATAAAGATTCTGGGCAGCTACAGGGGCTTTTTGCTGTGGCACTGAGGATGATGCAAAGGAGGGGCAATATGAAAGAGGAAGAGAGAGAAGAACCTCATGGGGAATTTGAGTGATGTTTCAGCCCCAGCAAAGGCAACCCAGACCTCCTGCTTTTCACATTTGAGATCTTCCGATATGAAAGAGACTCGGTTCTGAGTCCTCGATAGTCCTGCCCCGAATGCACTCCCCAGAATGGCATTCCTGAACGATGATTTGGAAGCCGATACTTCTCCAGGACCCCTTTTGAAGGCCCTGCACACTGGACGTTCTGCATCACATCACGCAGCATCCAAAACCTGCATTAAATGAGGCGGCACGACGCCTGGTGCAGCGGGCAGTAGGTTGTCGTCTCACAGCAAGCCTGGGTTCGATTGCCGGCTGGGGCATCCGGGGTCCTTTCTGTGTGCAGTGCTCCGGTTTCCTCCCACAGTCCAAAGACATGCAGTCAGGTGAACTGGAGTTGCTAAGTTGTCCCACCTGGTGTGAGTGTGTTAGTGAATGGGACTGGCGGCCTGTCACCAAATGAGTGCTGGGATAGGCTCCAGCACTCCCTGCGACCCAGAAGGATAAACTCATTTTGTCGAGTGAGTGAGTGAGTGAGTGAGTGATGAGGTATGCTCATCGACACTCACACCGTGTGTGCTGGTGCTCAGCAACTGCAAGCACTGTTCATGTATTCAGCACTTCATAGCAACCCCTGGTATATTTTGCCAATACTACATTAAATTAATACCACTTAGACTATGGAAAACGACATGGTTTCAAATGCACACGGAGAAAAGCTCATATCTTTCAGTCGGAATACAGTCAGTCCAAGAGGAGGCAGCAAACTGATGCCAGTCTTGGCATCTTGGCCTAATAATGCCAAACGCCTTATTTCATTCATCAACCTGAGCTCGGTGTTTATTGGCTCTACCTGCCGGCATTCTACTGTCCCACTCTATTACATGACGCAGTGCTACGCTAGCGGTGTGCAGCAGCCTGGAACCAAGTGCCCTCTAAAGCACATTCGCAATTTTGGGAATGCAGCGAATGGAATCAAACCAAATGGAACAGTCCCAGATTTGAAAAGGCACCGCAGACGTTAATATGCACGGATGAGGAGGAAAACTAGCTTACGGATAAAAGCGACATGCAAAACACAGTGATGCAAAGTTGAGTGTCTGGCACCACGTCCAATCAAAACCATTTGCCCTGGTGCCGTTTGGTGTGTTCGAGGCCGCTCGCATTGCCATGTGTGGGCGTGTACCAGGTCCAGGAAAGCTAGCTAGCTTCGAAAGCACATACTGACAAACGAATTTATGGAAACCCAACTGCTTACAATCGTGGCTAGCTTTATTAGCATGCTGGCTAACCTCGCTAGCTATCGAGTGACATAACTCACCAACAATATCCGCTACTTTCTCTACAGATGTATATGTACAAAAGACGCATCATGTAACCTGGGGAAAGAGGAAACAGCGGTTATGAGCTTCTCCATGTTCACCACCACCCTGCTGAGAACTGGAACCAAGTGCTAGCTACACCACTGCAGCAATGTACTGGTAGTGGCACTGCTGGCCATTCGTGTGCTGGCCATTTAGAAGGTCAAACATCTGTGGTTATACGGAACCTCTTGAATAAGGACAGATACCAACCTGTACACACCTTGCTCATCTTTCTGGTCGACTACCCAGCAGTGATTCACAAGGCTGTTCTTTGATGATTCAGTTCTACAGCTCTGAATAATTATGGCCTTTAATTCTGTCCCTCTGCACAACTCCCACACAGAGCGAGAGGGGTGATCTCATTGTGAACACAAGCCTGCAGCACCTTGCACATAGTCAGAGACCAAAACCCAATAAGCACAGACCTGTGTCGCCCCTCAGTGACTCCGTAAAGACTTCTGCGGGGGAAAACTCCAGATTTCAGGACGTGTGCCTCAGGTGGAAAACTGAACAAGCTCTCCTGAACAAGTTTCAGCGATTCCTGTGCTCAGTATAATCCAGCTCATCAACGGGTTACTAACGGCTGATTTACGCTTCTGCATCAAATCAGTGCTGAGTCTCTGTGTACCTTGTGTAGGCGCCCTGTGTGTTGATGAGTCTGCATTGCTCTGGATGCCACTGTGTTGACTTCCTGGGCATTCTACAAACGACGGCAGCTGAAACTGTGTGGAGTCGGAGTTGGAGATCACAGCTGTAGAACAAGAGCTGCTTTGACTGGTTTGCATGTTTGTTTGGTCTGTGGTCTCCGACCGAGTTTAAAAGTGTCGGCGGAGGCGGGAATGCAAGGGTGGAATGACGATGCTACCAAGCGCTGCCTTCGTCACCACTACATGTAGTTACATTTCTGGGGAGGTGTGAATCAGGCAACTTGCAGCCGCAGAGTAGGGTACGGTGCAGGGTACGGCGCAGGGCACGGCGCTACAATGAAGTGGGTGGTGTTCTAAAACCTGGGGAAACTGCTACCACATGACTATTCCGTTGATCGATGAGCATCTCCGATGTCAAAACTGCTTCTCTCATCGTTCCTGAAATATCAGGAGATACTGAGACTTCATTAGTGTCAACAACAGGGGATGTCTCATCTTTGGCTAGGTTAGCCACAGTGTGCCAAGCAGCTAGCTATGCAAATTTGAACAGCACTTGCAGGGTACGGCGCAGGGTATGGCGCAGGGTACGGCGCAGGGTACGGCGCAGGCTGTGATCCATATAATCGACTGTTCATTCCGATATTCGATCGTTTTTTAGACTGTGAACTTCACGGCCAATGTTATAGACTTAACCACTGTATCCGTATGTTGATTGATCTAAAGCAGCAGGAATTCCCAGTTCGGGGGGGGGAGGGGTTTTCTTTGGCTCTTCTTTGGAAAAATCCAAGTCACCAGCCTTTAGTCCAGCGCAGCATAAGAAACACTGCTGTGGAACATCGACTAAGAGCGAGATCAATGCTTTGCAAGTTTGCACTTCTAAAATCAGACTGTCTGAATCATTCGGAGTCTAGGTGGCCTTTCCCCGGCTGCCTGAAGTCCTCGATTCCTTGACGGAATGCTTTACGAGAGCACCGATGTGACATCCATGCGAGCACCGTCACCGTCTCTCCGTCTTCCCTCCGCAGCCATCTGCTCTGGAGGTCAAAGGACTCCACAGGCTCATAAGCACACATCTGAACCCTCAGCAATTAAGCCAGCAGTCTGCTTCAGAGAGCCTCCTGCGGCTCCCAGGACTGGCAGGACCAACCTTAACCGGACAGCCGGTCATGCATAAAATGCTTTCCGCTTACTGCAGGAAGCAGGCCTGGACAGGAATTATTAAGAGCTTTAGGAGCTGGAATCGTAGGTGTTCTTCTTTGCAAGTAAATTAATGGCCACCCTCGACAAAGCGATGCGAATCCATCACTGTGCTAGACGTCCAGCCACTCCGTGCTTTTAGCCCGATGGATTGATGAACAGCATAATTAGAGGGAAAGCTGGAGCTGGGGGAAGAGCCGGAGGTGTGAGCGAACCTGTTCCAGCGGACCGCTGAGCATCTAATTACGCAACTGCAAGTCTAGCAATCCACTCAGAGATGCCGGTGCCAAATGGGGGGGTGCAGCTGGCATGGGCTCCACCAATGCTGGCACGCTGCTCAGCTTTGGACTGAACGAGTTCTGGAACACTAAAGCCTCCCACGGACAGCTAGGACAAGGGCAGACACACTGAGCCTCATGGTTCAGGCTGGATCCTCCAATCTCATGTAGAGACGCAGTGGAGCGCGTGGACATAAGATTTCCGAGCTGGTATAATAGATATGTGTGTTAATATCCAGGATTACGGATAAATCGGGTCAATTTCATTGTATTTTGACCGACATATGGACAGTAAAGGAGTACATTAAACAGCCTAAATGCCTTGGAAATTAGAGAGAGCCGTCTTCTATAAAGACCCGTAGCACAAAACGTGTCCAGAAACTGGGCTGATTAAAGCATCAGCGCTGGACCACGTACAGGGTTGTCTCAAACAGTTATCCGCTGCTATACGATGAAAGCTCCCTTGATGTTTGAGCATTTCCAGTGTCAAAATTAAGAGATCTAGAAGCTTCATTAGCATCCAGGATAAGGGATTTCCCATCTCTGGCTAGGTAAGCCACAGGGTGTTGTGCAGCTAGCCATGCTAATGTAAACATGACTTACATAAAACAGTGAAAGCTGCAAGCTGTGGGGTACGGCCTTCATTTTCGTTGCTGATGGCCATGTGGTCTTTAGCGTGCTAACTAGAAAGTTAGCAGCGTAAAGTGAAGAAGTCGTATCAGCCGTCATATACACTCATCATCGAAATAACAGCTGCACCCAGAAGGAATCAACCGACAGCAATGAAACTTGGTGGGTAGGTCTGACAACGTAAGAAGTTTCACACTCGACCGCACATGTGATGTAACCAAGGCCGGTCCTTATCGCTGTACCTGACTGACTATATGCGGTCGTCCTGTCGCACGTGCTTTCCATCCTGACTCGTGCTGTTGTGTTGGTAGTTGGGAAACGGGATGGTCTTATTGACGTACTGCAGGCCATACCGGACATGCGGATACTACCATAGCACGCCGCTGGCAGCAGTGGATAGAAGGCGGCACAAACCAGCGTCAGGAAGGCTCTGGGAGACCTACATAAACCACAGAGAGGGAGAACCGACGAATTGTCTGACATGTGCCGGATAACCCAACAGCCATGACTGCAGACATGCAGTGAGCAGTGATGCCTGTTACAGTCACATAGGAATCCACTGCCCTGGACACACATCCATCCAAAGCAACTGCTGTTATCATTGTAGCAACGAACGTTTAACAGCATTTGGAATGTACACAACAAAATATCAATACTCTGCGTCCATGGAAATGTTGTATCAATGCCCCCACCCCCTCCAAGCTCCAGTATTTGACCTCTGTGGCCTCCTTTGTCCACCACTCTTGGGGGTCGGGAAGGGATAACGCACCGGGTTGCAAGGGTTTCCTGGTAATCTGAACACAATAAAAGGACTAGTTTAGTCGTTCCCAAACAGCGGATCCTGTTTTAACAGGCCAGGTGGTAACTCACAAGTTTCACTCACTTTTGGCTAGCTTAGCCCAAGTGTGCTAATCAGCTAACCATTCACACGTTTGAGAAATACAGTTTTGTCTCTGGCCATACGCTTTGGTGTAGAACCGTGATGCGTCACCTTCATTTCTGGAGTTGCTGGCCTTGTAGCCAACATGCTTGAAACATTAAGGCATTTGCTGGAAAGTGGTGAAGCCAAACAGACGAGGGTGGGTACAGAAACAGGCTACCTGCTCTAACACACCTTCTTCAAACTGTTAATGAGCTGATTTGCTGGATACGTACGAACGATGCAACCGGATCCAGAAGTGTCCCCACTCTCTCTCAAAGTCTTGTCTGGTTAAAGTCCCCTTTTCAATTCCTTCCACTTCAGATCTTTGCGGGGTTACTGGAGTTTGACCATCTGTCACGCAGGGCCACTCCACTTTGTTTGCTTTGGTCTCGCTCCTCTCCGATTCTGGCCGCCAGAACATATTCCTTATTTCACACCAAGCATATGCCACGTCCATGTCTGTGAACTGCAGTGGCGACCCACTGAGTCAGTCCCTCTCCTCCCCCTCCTTCTCTGCAGGAGGGTGGCTCTATTAAATCAACCAGGCTAGGAGGAGTGCCCACCCCAGGCCTTCCTGGACTGACACACTACTTGTCCAGCACTGACTCAGCCTCGTCTTGGAGCAGACCCTCAAGCTCTGGGATGGACGGCAGGGCTTTGGCAGCGTGACATCTGTGGTAAAGAAGTGTTGGACCACCTGAACAGAGTCGAGTGCCTTGCTGCAGCAGTACCGAAAAAAGAAGATACAAACAGAATCGGGGCAGGAAGGACACTTGGGAGACAGGGGAGGGAACGCCATTGTCAGAACGGATGGGTTTAAAGGCCATTCCGAATGAGTCAAATTTAAAGGGCCAGGCTAGGAGGTGTGTCCACCCCAGGCTTTCCTGGACTGACACACTCCCGGTCCAGCAGTGACTTGGTCCTGTTCTAAAGAAGACCCTAATGATCTGGGAAGCGGGCCGGGTTTAGTTTTGCAGAGTGGCATCAGTGCCGAAAACGTTTCGGACAACCTGAACAGACATGACTGCCTTATAGCAGCAATAGTTCCTGGAGCAAGGGCACTTGGGAGACAGAGGAGGGAATGCCGTTGTCAGAACAGATGGGTTTAAAGGCAATTCCGAAGATGCATGAGTCAAATTTAAAGGGCCGGGCTAGGAGGTGTGTCCACCCCAGGCCTTCCTGGACTAACACACTCCCGGTCCAGCAGTGACTTAGACTTGTTCTAAAGAAGACCCTCGAGATCTGGGAAGGGGGGCACTGCAAGTGTTTTGCAGTGTGGCATCAGTGCCGAAAACGTTTCGGACAACCTGAACAGACACGACTGCCTCGTAGCACCAGTAGTTCCGGTGCAAGGACACTTGGGAGACAGGGGAGGGAACGGCTCTGCAAGGAAGGAAGGGTTTAAAGGCAATCCCGAAGATGCACAAGACAAATTTAAGGGGGCGTCGATCCTAGTTCTGGGGAACTGATGACCTTGGATCTTTTCAGCTTTCATGCAGCTGATTCAGCTCGAGCAGGTCATGACTGTGCCAGATGAAGGAACAGACGAATACGGGCAAGGTGACCACCGGGCAGTGAGATCAGTCGCCAAATATGACAAGAGATCCATGCGTCGGTGGAATTAACAGAGAGGTACAGGAATCGGCAATCAGGCACACAGGAGAGACGGCAGGCGAGAAACAAGCCATAAACCTGAGACACTGATAAATCAGCAGAGAGGAACCAAATAAAAAATACTAAGTGTAAACAAGGAATTTCACGCTGGGAGCACAGCTGTCTGTAGCGTGACAGATTTAATAATAAACACAAACACGGCGCTCCGCTCCGCTCCGCCTGTAGCTCCAGCCCGTAAAACCCAGATAGAACTGCAACAGTCACCTCCAATAACCTTAGTTTATTGAAGCCACAGTTCCTCCTTGTTGTACCCCTTGTGTACTTTGTTCCCCCCCAGCTTTTTCATTCCCGCCCCCCACTCCATCACTGATCCCCTGCATCTCCATGCCACCCGATACGTGTGCAAATGACCACAGATTGAACATTAATGCTTGTTTTAATTACACTGTGCTCAGGTCAAAGGTGAGAGGACACAAGAGCACGGCTGGTCCGCCATTAGCTGCCATTAGCCCATGGACAGGACAAAGGGGCATTGAAGAGCCGCATCATTAATCGGAACCTTCAAAGGAGCTCCGGGCGGCTCGCTGGCGGTGCGCAGAGAGAGCGAGCTAATTACGTATTCGCCTCCCCGAGGTAATTTGCACCCATTGTGCGGTGAGAGCTGAATCAAGACACGAGATCACAGATTAAGCACTTAACGGGAGCCGAGAGGAGCTTTTCAGAGACCAACAGGAGGAGGAGGAGGAGGAGGAGGAGGGGGGGGGGGGGGCCTAATTACACAGCGGTTTACAGTCATCCCAATCCTCTCAGCTTCATCTACGCTCTGTCCCAGACTGAGATTCTGTCCAGAGGCTCCCTCTCACCAGCATGGTGTTTACATTCGGGCCCATGTCTGAACGACATGAGGAGATTAGATCAATCAGCCGGCGTTCTGCATATGGAGGGAAAGGGTTCTGAAAGGCCTGGACGGGGCTATGACAATAACCGTATTACCGTAATCCCGCGGTTACGTGATGCTGACTGGTGAAAGTTTATCCACCATCATTAAACACATGTGGGATCAGTTTACCACTTGGGCTTCAAGTCCTGTTGTGCTGTTTGCTGAGAAGGTAAGGTCAGAACCAGAACCGTAAGAGTAATATGTAGAGCCCATTTGCCTGTGTGGCATGTGCACCGGCACCGGTATCCGTTAAAAACAATAGTCCGGAATGTTTGGAAGGTGCTTGACTGGGAACATGTGGTGAGTATCTAGTGCACTATGGCGCTCCAAACGTGGCACATTCTAGGCACCGCCAACCCGCTACATGGCCGTGTACGTCTGAATTGTCTCACCACGCGTGCCGCTTCATTCGACGTGTATGAACTTTCAGCGAGACATGCCGAGCAGGTTTGCCACTATGGGTCCGTACTTAAGAGCTCCATCAAGGAATGACTGGGAATTCGGGGGGGTGGGGGTGGTGATGTTGGGAGGCGGTTACTACACCTGGGTGGTGTTCTGGACCACAGTCACCTTTCCGGCTAACAGCTCAAGAAGAACACACAACACAGAAGCACAGACAGGCAGGCGGGGCATTGCTTCGCTCACCGCTGGGTTTGGGCGATGCTACATCACGTGGACTATGGATCATGTTTGACATCGGAAAAGCTGATCCACCTGACAGAGTTTTCACCCCCCTGGCGACATGACTGACAGGTGACTTCGAGCTTGTGTACACCGTGTGGTAACCTGTGCGGAGTGTAGGGATAAACTTTGGCCAGATTCCTTATGCATTATTCCCTAAAAAGCATGCCCAGTGGGACCAGATGAGGCCTGACACGGTTACGTCATCAACACATGCGTCATTTGTTTTAATTTAATTTACTTTCATCTCCTGTTATGATACGAGGCGATGCCAGCTGGAATACTTTCATCAGCTGAGAGCGCAAAGGGAAAACTTCAGCCTCACTTATTCGCCATCTTCGGCTTCCTACTTATCCCCTCACCTGTTAATCAGCGGACCCCTAAAGGATCCAAATCCAAAAAAAGGCCTAACCTGGCCTATCCACCAGCCCACATGTGCATCTATGGGTCCCCAGAAGGTCCCTACCCGCCGGCGGACAGTGGATGCACCACAAAAGTTATCGAAAACGGATTCCACTGTGGTCAAGTCACAACCACCTCTGAATCCAACCACAATGCTACCGACGTCTAGTTGCGATCTGATCCGATCACTGAAAACGCTTGCTGATGGAAGCTGTCAACAGGCCCTTCGCCTCACTGGCTCAGTCTTGGAAAGTTCGGTGACAAACTAGGCCAAAGTTGAGCACAGCGGCAAGGCAGCAAAGCGGAGCGGCAAAGAGGCCAATCTCAGCAGCGCGTGGTGCTCAAAGAAGTGCGACATCAAGGTGAAGCTGCGCCGCTCTCTCCATAGGCAAACGACGGTATCAGCGGTTTTGCTGCTGATCGTCTGAAGGCGTCTGAAGGCGTCTGCGCAGCTACGAGAACACGATAAGAAAGACTGCTGGGGAAAAGGAGAGCGCCATTAGGAAGGATGGGTCTGAGGGCAAAATCTGAGAGGCTGGAGCTCAATTCAAAAACCGAGTATAGGAGTTTGCCCGTTTGTCAATGCCAGCCCCTACGACTCAATGCCCTGAGCACTGCTGAATTTTCCCCTGGCTTTGATAGCCCTGCTTCAGCTCCAGAAAGGGCATGATTGAGGGAAGTTGAGTCAGAGCCGCTAGAGAGGGTGAAGGAGTGACCTGTGAGAGGTATAGGGTCCCCAGGGCCGAGAAGCACTGGGTAAATGATAATAGGGGCCTAATGCACCTCAGGCATAAGCAGATAAGACAGGATTATCGTTTTCCATCATTCAAATTGTAGCTAAAATACAAAGAATGTGAATCATGATCCCAGAACGTGAATCAGAGGGAACTGTGGGCGTGTGTTGCAGGTTTTGCAATGAAGCTCAATGTCTTGTAATGCCATTCCAGGATGTCCTGTCAATTTCAGGCTCCTTGCTCCGAAAGGGACGCAGGAGAAAACACAGGGAGACCGTGTGAGGTGAGTCGTAATCTGGAGCCAAATAAAAGACAAATAGACCTTCTCCACCAATGTGGAAGGGCTCTGTGTGTGGAGGCACCACAGTCGGTGCCAAGATGAAGGCCTGGTGTCCCTGGTGTCCCTCCACCTCAAGCACTGATACACAAATAGCTGCACCCAGAAGGAATCAACCGACAGGAACCAAACTTGGTGGGTTTGAGATCGTGACACATGTGAACGATTCAGGTTTCACGCTCGCCCGCTCATTAACACCACGTCACCGTCACCAAAGACTGCAATGGTGTCGTGCCAGACTGTCCTGGAGTGACTCAGAATGTCAGCGGGTCATCTTCAGTGACGAGTCCCGCTTTTGCCTTGTTGGAGACGACCAACAAGTCCGTGTGTGGAGGCACCGTGGTCAGCACCAAGATGAACGGTTTGTTGTCACACGATACACGTCCAGAAGGCCTGGTGTCACTCCACCTCCACCCCTACCGCACCATCTGCAGGAACTGTGTGGGGATATTCGAGCTGCATGGGATGGATTATCACAGGACACCATTAGGAACCTCTACAGCTCCATGCCGAGACGTCTGGCGTGTTGGGTTAGCAAACACGGCGGCCCGACGCCATACTGAGAGACAGACTTCTGTATGTGTAGCTCAATAAATATTGATCATATCAGTCTAAATTTATCATCATCAGTTATTGATCCTGGTCACCTTTATCTTCCTTCCCAACAGCACCGCAATCCGAGGAGTGTGTATCAGGCAGGACGTACATAGTTTAGTATACTCTTCAGTCGTCTCCTGCACCAATGTGGTCACAGTTCTGCTGTGGTCATTTCAGTGGTAGGGAAAGGGACAGCAGGGGTTTAGAGGAGCATGTGGCTCTTTCTTCTCGGCCATTACCATCTCAGATACTTCTATGAGAGGAGACAGGTCGCTGTAAGACAGACGACCTCATTTCCTACTGACTCTGTGCACGAGCGTCCCTTCGTGTGTTCCAGTAAGCCCCCTTCTGCGCTCTACGTCAGTGCAGGTCTGCTCTACTGCTGTTTGTAGCAGTTTGTCTCACAGCCATGCTGTCTCGGGGGAGGCAGACTCTTTCAGCCAGTCAATCTCTTTCTCTCTCTGTCCCCTGATACCCCAACCAAAGTCTTATTGTCAACAGACACACGCAGTCACATGTCAGGAACAGAGCAGCCAATCTCTTACTGTCACTCACACTGCTACACACATACACAAACACTCCCACACACTGATCAATGAAGCTGGCAGAGAGGGCCTTTTGTTATCTCAGATTAGATTTTCATGAGTGGGAGCAGAAGCCGTCCTGTTGGCCATCTGCTCATTCACTCCCCCCTCCGAAAGCCTTCGGGAAATGCTGTCCAGGGGTCCCGCCAGATCCCACTGCTTTTGTTGGGCTTCCCTCTGCAATCGTAGTCAATCAACCTGTCACACCACATCACCGTCATGACAGACAAGAGAAGGACAGAGCTATACTGTACCACAAAAGAGCATCCACTTCCCCAATGAATCCGCACATTAAGAAATACGCATAGAACCAGCGGTGGACGAAGTACGCAAGCCATGTAGCTGAGTGAAAGTAGAGATCCCCCAAGGTAAACTCCTCCTCCAGTGTCAGTGTCAGTTCCTCCCTTTAGACCTCCACTGGAGTAACAGTACTAAAGTATGTACCTTCAAATGTACTTAAGTATGGAGAGTAACAGGAGCATGATTTATTATGGCTCTAATGTCCTATTATCATTTCTGGAACAAGACTCTTAATCAGCTCAGTGTAGGTGAAGAGACTCGAGTGTCTCTCAGTCCACCAGTCTTTAATAGAAGATCAGTAATTAGTCTGACACTGACGTCTATTACAATCATCATCAGCACAGAACACTGAAGGAGAACAGGTTCCATTAGCTAGAACCGTACATGTTACGTTTATCTGCTCACATAAGCCAAAAGTAAGGGCAGATTTGATAGTGGAGTAACCAGTCAGATATTAGACTCTGACATGTAGTGGAGTTAAAGTAAAGACTAGCTGAACTAGGGATTTGTTAGACTGCAGTGCTACTGGGGAGGACCAGGA
>JAVGWN010000719.1:0-12612 GCA_034552555.1 Semaprochilodus insignis
TAGTGGATGCTGAATGATTTATTGTACATTATTAATATTTAGTTATTAATTAAATCTAATAGCTATGGAGTAATTTATAGTAGATCATTTATAGCAGAGCTTGTTCACAGTCACTGTATCGTCACATCGGCCTGTAAATAGCAGTGTTATCAAACGTCCGCCTGCACCGTGTAACAGAGCGGCCATGGAGGGTTACAGGTTTCCAGTCTCCTCCGGAAATCCTTCTCAGCCTCAGCGCGGCCCACAGGACATCAGTGGCGTGTCCACGTCCCTCCAACATGGACGAACCTGCAGTTAGACTTGACCACAGTGCAGGTCCTGAACTGTGTATGACCCAGCGCGTCTACTGCAGCACCTGTTTTCCACTGCGAGGAGCCCAGTAAACAGAGCACAGGTGGACGTCTGTCCTGCATGTCCCATTCAACTAACGTGTGAGAAGAGCATCAGTGAGAACAGCGGACGGAGAATAAGCAGCTCTTTATGTTTATCCCTATGTAGACAGACTACAGACGCGAGCACTTGTTGCGCTCCAGTATGGAGGAGCAGGTTTAATTCTTCCCACTCCAGAAGACATCATAGCATCGTATTTCTGCACTAGGGTAAACTACTCAGCCAGCTGCAGTGCGGGGGGCACTCGCCCTCTGTATCTCCAGGTTTTCGAGCAGGACAGTGTATATACACAAGGGAATAAATATTTGTCTTTGAGTTGAGGATTTTTAACCCCCTAATGCGAGCTAAACTGTCCTACTGTTCAGATTTCCGGTTTTGGTTTTATCCGCACTCTTCCTGGTCGCAGGAAAACTGGCTTTTTAGCCGAAGTTGAACATGTTTGAACTTGAGTGAAGGGATACTCCGGTAGGGCTGTTTGGTGGAATCGGTGCATTTAAGAATGCTGCCTTTAATCCCAGGCATTGTTTACAGTGCAAGCAGGTTAATTATACTAGTTAAGCTAATAATTAATAGTAGTAAATAATATTTAAAGGTTACCAGGATCAATAAATGATGATCAATTTAGACTGATATGATCAATATTTACTAAGCTACACATACAGAAGTCTGTCTCTCAGTATGGCGTCGGACCTCCGTGTTTGCTAACCCAACACGCCAGATGTCTCGGCATGGAGCTGTAGAGGTTCCTAATGGTGTCCTGTGATAATCCATCCCATGCAGCTTGAATATCCTCACACAGTTCCTGCAGATGGTGCGGTAGGGGTGGAGGTGGAGTGACACCAGGCCTTCTGGACGTGTGACGCGTGACAACAAACCTGTCCATCTTGGTGCTGACCACGGTGCCTCCACACACTGATTCGTTGGTCGTCTCCACCAAGACAAAAGCAGGACTCGTCACTGAAGATGACCCGCTGCCATTCTGAGTCACTCCATGACAGTCTGGCACGACACCATTGCAGTCTTTGGTGACGGTGACGTGGTGTTAAGGACAGGCGTCGTAACGGTCTGTGTGCATGTAGTCCTGCGTGGTGCAGCCGTCTGCCAGTGGTGCTACACTAACAGGATGACTCATGGAGGACACCACTGCTCGCTGAATGTCTGGAATCGTGGCTGTTGGGTCAGTCAGGTACAGCGATAAGGCTCGTCCTTGCTTACATCACATGCACGGTCAGTGCGAAATTTGAATCATTCGCATGCCTCACAATGTCAAGCCAACCCACCAAGTTTTGCTCCTGCTGGTTAATTCCTTCTGGGTGCAGCTGCATGTGCAACTATATCTTGAGTGTGTAATATGCAATATGCAAATGGTTCATTTATGCTAATATATGCTAATATATTTATTACATGGTACTAACAGTGTAAAACCGACATTGTGAGGCATATAGCAGTAATGTGCAGCTGTGTTTGGATATGCCCTGTGTACAGATCTATTCATCTCTCACAGCGCCTGTTTGAGTCCGGGTCGGGTTTTTTTCTAGGAAGGCGATCGTATCTGGACGCTGGGTGTTTTGGGTCACTGCACGTCTTCAAAGTGTAATGAGCAGCGGTTAACTGGGTGGAGTTTCTGAGCATGAACAAGAGGCGGCTGTAAATCAGGGGCCACGCTGTGATTGAAAGTGATTTAAAGGCCTTTCAGTTTATGAGTTTATTGTCTCGGTGGAAGCACAGCTATAGAAAGGCTGTCCCCTCGTTCCAGCCTTTCAGCGGCGGGGGTACAATAAGGCGAGCCGCAGGCACCGCTATCAGCCGTCCACCGTCATCAGCAATGGACAATATTAGCCTCAGTGCTGTGTTGCCTGCGGTATTCAGGCTCAGTGATGTGAGCCTGAAGCTCTGGGTTTGCAGTGGGGCTGCATGATTTAGATCCATGTTTGTGATGCAGCTGCATTGGTACTGTTGGTGCATTGGTCTTGTGTATGGTATGATGGTATGCAGCAATTTGAACAATGTTTGTTGGTTCTAACACAATGAAATGTGACAATCAGCCGGTTATGTATTGTAATCGTATAGTAGAACCTGCAGAAGTGTGAGCTCTGCTGAGGATGTGTTTACTTATTCACACATAGAATATCAACTACTACTATTTCATTCGACCCAGACATTTGCATATGACCGTATAACATATAGTCACTATTGTAATAAACTCATCATACGACAAACGAGTCCCCTGCGACTGAAATGTACCTACTAGTATGTAGTTCCTCCATCAGCACCAACAACAGCTGGGATTGGATTTGGCATGGACTGGACAAGTTTCTGGATGTAGCCACATCAATGTTCAGACACTCTTACATCAAAGAATTGGTCAGTTGGTCCAGATTTGGTGGATACCTTCCCTGGCACAATTCCGAGGAGAATTCCCTGTAGACTGGGATTTTAGCTGGTAGACCCGTATGACCGTACGCTTCCATACACCTGCAGATTCAGCTACTTCCTTCACACTATGGTCTTTGGCACGCCCAAATGCAGTCACTCCTTTTAGCCAATCATTAACATCTTTGGAGCCATTTTCCACACATGGAATCTGGAAGACCCACCAACACTGTCCCCGTCAGATAAACAGCCCTATTATCTTTCACAGCGAGGAGAACGTCAAGCTCCCCTCCTGCTTCAGATCTGAGAACATCCACAGGTGTTTCTGTCCATCCTTCTTCCACTGTGAGAAGAACTCTCAGCGCTGTGGAGGTCTGAAAGGACATGTAGGTGTTCAAGAAGCTCCTCACTGAGAAAAGGAGAGTCCAGACACATCAAACAAGGAAGCTGCTGCTGGCGTTCTCAGAACAATGGACTGACCACCTCAGAGTCCAGACCTCAACCTCATCACTGGATGTGTGTGGGGTTATTTGGATGCTGAGAAGAAGCAGAAACAGCTAAACCAGCTTCTAAGACTGAACTCTGAGGGTGTGTCGCTATGAGGACCTGAAAGTGAGTCTCCTGAGAAGAATGGAAGCTGGAATGAAGGTAAAGAGTGGATACATGGAATGCTGTATGGAAGACCGTTTCCGCCGCAAAGAAAAAAAAGGCCATACAGTATCTCATAATTATGACATAGCGTCTCATAACTATGACTTAGCATCTCATAATTATGACTTATTATCTCATAATTATGATTTTTAATCTCACTTATTATCTAATAACTATGACTTAGCATCTCATAACTATGACTTACTATCTCATAATTGTGACTTACTATCTCATAATTATGACATAGCGTCTCATAACTATGATTTTCTCATAATCTGACTTATTATCTAATAACTATGACTTAGCATCTCATAATTATAACTTACTATCTCATAGTTATTACTTACTATCTCATAATTATGATTTTCTCATAATCTGACTTACTATCTAATAACTGACTTAGCATCACAATTTCATAATTTTTATTTATCTCATAATTATTGCGTGCTATCTCATAATTATGACTTACTATCTCATAATTATGACTTACTATCTCATAATGATTGCTTACTATCTCATAATTAGTACTTACTATCTCAGTTATTATTTTCTCATAATCTGACTTGCTATCTAATGACTATGACTTCTTATCTCATAATTTTGACTTACTATCTCATAATTCTGACTCATTATATGGCCCTTTCTTTTTTTCTGTAAGTGGCAGAAATGAGCTTCCATAATACTGAACCACAGCACTACACATAGTCATTAGGCTAAGGCTCTTTGGGTAGATGTGTGTTTACTGCTTTTGTTCATGGAATGATTTGCCTGGAAATGTAAGGACCAGGATCTTCTCCAGTTTTGCTCTTCCAGCTGAGTTTGGCCTGAGGCACATTTTCCCATGTAAGAATAGCAGAGACCCGGAGCTCGGTCCCGCGAGAGTTATGGCCAGCTCCAATAAGCATGCATTGTTTTTTCAACTGCGTGTGTGCGAGTGTTTTTTTTCCTTGAAGTTGCGCAGGTCACCTTAAATGGCAGTTATTTCTTGCCGCTCTCCCTGAGCCGACCTAAAAGGGTGCCGGAGATGGACGGACCGCTTTTTTACGAGTGGCTCGGAAAGCCTCGTTTCATAGACTTCCCAAACAGATGCTCTCTTTCTCGCGCCGCTTTGCACTGACCCGCTTATGCCGTTGAAAGGTCCCCCCTTAATCACCTTCTCACAGTGCCTAACGGGGGGTTTGAATGTCCGCGAAGGTCGCGACCCTGCCCAGCGCCGGCTCGTCAGAGACATGTCGGTAATTGGATTGGATTATTTCAGGGTCCACCCTGGCCGGGGACCCAGCGGGCACCGCGAAGCCTGAACTCACATGCAGGTCAGTGTGCTGTGTTCAGTAGGGTGGAAGGGGTTTGCCATGTTTGTCTCTGATACAGAGAAACGAGTGCAGTGTTGAATATGCAGTGAATATGGACTCGGATGTGTGGAACTTTTCCACACACATCATGTTCCATACACAAAGGGATATTCGTGCGTTACCTATCGTCCCTGTCCAAAGAAGACCAAGTATCTCCAAAAATGGCAACTTTACAGGAGAGGGCAAAAACCTAATTTCATTTTAATGTAAGTCAATGGAACCAGACGTCTTTCCAAGTGGTTTGGGTCATTTCTGTTGGTCCGTTCATCATGAAATTCTCACACAGTGTAAACAGCAGCTGCTGTGTTCAAATGATGCATGAAAGTAAAAATGACCAAAAAAATGGAGATACATGTTTTTCATTGGACAGCAGCGATATGCAGGAATTAAACCTGCTATATGTAGAAATGATTATTTTTATATTTTCTGGTTCAAAACAAATCTAGAACCATTTGCCAATTGTGTTTGCATGCAGAGGCTAAAGATGTGAATTCGTGAACTCCTGCTGGTGTGGGTTCAAGGCTGTTTCTTCTTTTAAATGACCCATATGAAGGTGAATTGAGTGCTTCCCCCTTGTGGAGAAACTTCAGACTGCTAAACACGTGCGAGTGAGTGACTTCCAGAGCCACGTCCACCATGCAGTTTATATTTTCATATTGAAGCATGTGGAGAAATGGTACTGGTCCCTGTTTTAGGAAAAGTTTAATCGGCAGTGCTGTGTTGTACCGATCTGGGTTGGAAAAGTTGCCTTCCTGTTTGCCGGCATTTTGTTGCAGGTTCAAAACTATTAGAATTAGAATCTAGAACCATTTGCCAATTGTGTTTACACACAGAGCAATTTGTTTACACCATTTAGCCCACAGACTGGTCACCAGAATATGACAGACTGCTTACCTGCATAGACTGACCACCAGAACATTACAGACTGCTTACCTGCACAAACTGACCACCAGAACATGACCGACTGCTTACCTGCACAGACTGACCACCAGAACATGACAGTCTGCTTACCTGCATAGACTGACCACCAGAACATGACAGACTGCTTACCTGCATAGACTGACCACCAGAACATGACCAACTGCTTAACTGCACAGACTGACCACCAGAACATGACAGACTGCTTACCTGCACAGACTGGCCACCAGAACATGACCAACTGCTTAACTGCACAGACTGACCACCAGAACATGACAGACTGCTTACCTGCACAGATTGACCACCAGAACATGACCAACTGCTTAACTGCACAGACTGACCACCAGAACATGACCAACTGCTTACCTGCACACACTGACCACCAGAACATGACCAACTGCTTAACTGCACAGACTAACCACCAGAACATGACAGACTGCTTACCTGCACAGATTGACCACCAGAACATGACAGACTGCTTACCTGCATAGACTGACCACCAGAACATTACAGACTGCTTACCTGCACAGACTGACCACCAGAACATGACAGACTGCTTACCTGCACAGATTGACCACCAGAACATTACAGACTGCTTACCTGCATAGACTGACCACCAGAACATGACAGACTGCTTACCTGCACAGACTGACCACCAGAACATGACAGACTGCTTACATGCACAGACTGACCACCAGAACATGACAGACTGCTTACCTGCACAGATTGACCACCAGAACATGACAGACTGCTTACCTGCACAGACTGACCACCAGAACATGACAGACTGCTTACCTGCACAGACTGACCACCAGAACATTACAGACTGTTTGCGTCTGTATAAGGACCAGTATTATATGTTTATGCTGCATTATGTACACTATGTGTATGATACATATAGACATAAGGATACTCGAGTCTATAATTGGCTGCTATTGCACAGTACTGTACATACATTCTGCTCCTGTACCTTAGAAACAGACGCACACAGACTGCCTATGTGTTGCGACCCCTGGGTCCCTTCAGCGCCACTCTGGAGAAGGGGATTTCCCCTTTAACGTTAGCGCTACACTACCTAATCATACAGTAATTCAAGGAGTGTTTCTCGGGGAGGTGCGTAAAATGGGTGCTTGCGTTACTCTGTTATCTGTGAACGCTGCACTTCAGTGAGGAGTCCGCAAGCAAACACGGTGCTGATCTTGCTGCCCAGGGCCGATTACGTAGCCCCTCTTCAGCTAAAAGCTCGCTGGTGGAAACCCATCACTCAAACGGTGTTGTGAAAGCCCGTCTGCATTTTTCTCCTGGAGCCGGTCACTCTTGAGCGGTCTGCTCCGGCTCCTCTGTGTGTGAGAGAGAGAGAGCGGAGGGATGTTTATGAGCGAATCCCATGGATTCCTAAACAATCCCCCAACAGCCCCCGAGAGCACTGCGCTACATAATCAGACCTTCACTCGAAAGTCTGTCTGCTTCTCAGGCCTGCAGGGGAACAGATCTTTCCCACTCAGCAATGTTGTGTTTTTATTCATTTAAATTAATGCTATAGATGTTGATGTGCCGGTTCATATACATTTCATCATCACCCAGAAGGAGGTGTGGGATTGCAGTGCTGTTGGGAAGGAAGATAAAGGTCACCAGGATCAATAACTGATGATCAATTTAGACTGATATGATCAATATTTATTGAGCTACACTCTCAGTATGGCGTCGGGCCGCCGTGTTTGCTAACCCAACATGCCAGACGTCTCAGCATGGAGCTGTAGAGGTTCCTAATGGTGTCCTGTGATAATCCATCCCATGCAGCTTGAATATTCCCACACAGTTCCTGCAGATGGTGCGGTAGGGGTGGAGGTGGAGTGACGCCAGGCCTTCTGGACGTGTGACCCGTGACAACAAACCGTTCATCTTGGTGCTGACCACGGTGCCTCCACACACGGATTCGTTGGTAGTCTCCACCAAGACAAAAGCGGGACTCGTCACTGAAGATGACCCGCTGCCATTCTGAGTCACTCCATGACAGTCTGGCACGACACCATTGCAGTCTTTGGTGACGTTGACGTGGTGTGAAGTGTAGATCCTTCATGTTGCTGGTGCATGCCTTCTTCTATCCACTGCCGGCAACAGTGTGCTATGGTCGTATCCACACGAACGGTATGTCACACATTAGTGATTTCAGTAAGACAAATTATCTTGCTGCTTTGGCCAACACAATTCTGCCAACCACCTGGGATACCATAGCAACCGCTTAGCAACACCTTTAGCAACCAATTAAGATACCATAGCAATCATCTAGCAACACCATAGTAACCATCTGGTATACCAGAGCTGCCTTATAGCAACACCCTAGCAACCATTTGGGAAACCATAGCAACAGCTTAGCAACACCATATCAACCATCTTGGATACCTTAGCAAACGCATAGCAACCCCATAACAACTGCTTGAGATTTCATAGCAACAGCACCCTAGCAAAAAGCCTGGAATGCCACAGCAACCACCTAGCAACACTCTAGCAGCTATCTGGGATACTGTAGCAACCACCTAGCAACAATCTAGCAAAAAAGCTTGGAAACCATAGCAACCGCCTAACAAGACCTTAACAAAAAACCTGGGATACCGTAGCAACCACCTAGCGACACCCTAGCAACTGTCTGTGATAACATAGCAGTCACCAAGCAACACCCTAGCAAGAACCTGGGATACCATGGGAACCACCTAGCAACACCCTAGCAACTGTCTGTGATAACATAGCAGTCACCAAGCAACACCCTAGCAAGAACCTGGGATACCATGGCAACCACCTAGCAACACCCTATCTGTGATAACATAGCAGTCACCAAGCAACACCCTACCAAGAACCTGGAATACCGTAGCAACCGCCTAGCAACATCCTAGCAACTGTCTAGCAACTGCCTAGCAACATCCCAGTACATCCCATCTGTCTCAGGAGGCTCGGGTTTCCGGTTTTTGCTGAAGCTGAATGCGGGATTAAACTAAGAGGCACGTTGTGTTCCAAGGACGTAGTTGAGCTCTGATCTGAACATTCACAAGCCACGTCTAGCTGAGCACTTAACCATCAGTCGCTCAGTTCACACCAGTGAAGTGCCAGAAACCGGACCAGGCCGACTGTTTCACGGAGATAATTTTTCCCGCTTTTTCCTAGTTTCAGGAATTTTGTTTGGTTATAATGTCCTGACTGTGTTTGGTGCTCAGGCTCCGCTGCCGCCTGCGGGACCTTGAGGACAGTGTACTTTTAACCTGCTGTATCAATATTGACCCTCTCCGGGTGACGGCCATTGCGGCGGTCCTGGCTTTATCGCTCTGATAGAGGTGGGAAAAGCGTTCCGCTCTTCCTCACACACACGGCCTGTCTTTATCCTCCCATCCCCCCTCTCTCTCCCTCCCCCTCCCTCGCTCTCTCTCCCTCTCTCTCTCTCACTCGCATAGCCCACATTCCTGCGGAACAAACGCTCACTTGTTGCTTTAGACCTCCACAGCAGCAGCTGAGCCGTGGCTGGACACACGGGCTGAAAACTGATAAAGGGAGACCTTGCTGGCGCTGAGCACACCAGAAACATGTTTTTGTTAAGGCCGAGTGCGTTTTTCTGCTCCTTTGTGAGCCGTGTTAGTACACATGTGGCGCGTACGTCCACCTTTTATTTCATTCCCAGACAAATACGGCCTTTAAGGACACGTTATTCGTTTCTCGTCGGCAGAGTGACAGAGCAGTAACCGTGTTTGCTTGCAATGCGTCCACTCTATACCTTCATTCCAGCTTACAGTCTTCTCAGGAGGCTCCTGTTCAGCTCCTCAAAGGGACACAACCTCAGAAGTTCAGTCTTAGTAGCTGGTTTAACTGTTTCTGCTTCTTCTCACCATCCACATAGTCCCAAACGCATCCGTGTTGGTGTTGAGGTTCTGGGGTGGTCAGTCTATTGTTCTGAGAACACCAGCAGCAGCTTCTTGGTTGGATGTGTCTGGACTCTCCTTTTCTCAGTGAGGAGCTTCTTGAACAGCTACACCTCCTTTCAGACCTCCATAGCGTTGAGGTGTCTTCTCACAGTGGAAGAAGGATGGACAGAAACACCAGATCTGAAGCAAGAGTGGAACTTGATGTTCTCCTCTCTCTCTCAGAGACAGAGGTGCTGTTTATCTGATGGGGGGCAGCGTTAGGTGGGTCTACCAGGATCTTCCAGGTGGTTGTTAGGAGTCTTGTATCTAATCCTTGAGGAAAAGTCTCCTGAATAGGGAATAACTTGTACTTGAAGGCTGTTTGGGCTGGATAGTAAGTAGATGGGGGGTGGGCTGCTGCACAGTACCCTACGTATAGCACACACATGGGGTTGAAAATTGAGTGTGCTTGTGTGTTGAAAGGATGTGGAATGAATTGTTTAGCTGGTTGTCGAAGTTTGCATTTTCAAGGTGAAAGAGAAGAATGTGCTCCGTCCTTCCTGGTGCAGTGTTTGTGTTTGAGTCAACACCGTTAATAACAGGTTGAGGTTTTCACGGCGGAGCTCCAGCGCTGCAGTTGTTTTCCACATTCAGATCTGTTAGTGCTTTGCAAGGTCAAGGCCTAATCGTCCACCACCGTCGTACCACTGTTAGAGGAGAAGTCAGTGATGAACGTTTATCTATACGGCGCTTCACAAAGTTCTTCATTTGGGAACCAAATTAGCACATGAGTCCCCTGTGACTGAAACGTACCTACTAGCCTGTAGTACCTCCACCAGCACCAACAACAGCTGTGACTGGATTGGGCATGGACTGGACAAGTTTCTGGATGTAGGCCACATCAATGTTCAGACACTCTTACATTTAAGAATTGGTCAGTTGGTTCAGATTTGGTGGAAGCCTTCCCTGGCACAATTCCGAGGAGAATTCCCTGTAGACTGGGATTTTAGCCACTGCTGGTAGACCCGTATGACCATACGCTGCTTCCATACACCTGCAGATTCAGCTACTTCCTTCACACTATGGTCTTTGGCACGCCCAAATGCAGTCACTCCTTTTAGCCAATCATTAACATCTGCTTTGGAGCCATTTTCCACACATGGAACGAGACATTCCCTGCACTGTACCACCTCTTCCCAACCTGCAGGTACCACTCACACCTGCAGGTATATATAGCCCCATCATCCTTGTGCAGCGCCATCTGCAGGAGCCTGAAGTTACTACCACCTTAAACACGCAAGGGGACTCATTATTTATATATAAATACAGTATACGGACAAAAGATTCCTTTTTCAGATAGACATTCCGACTCTGATAATATACTGTTATCCATAAACACAGATTTTGAAGCATGAATTTGCTCCAGCAGTGGCCCAAGCAGAGCAATGGCCTGGCGGTGGTGTCATGTGAACCTGCGTTGCTCCAGATTAGCCTGCTATCCTGTTAGGGATCAAACGTTTTCCGATGAAACCCCTATTTTAAAGTAAGGAAGCAGAATAATCTCAGCTAATTTGAGGAGAAAGCTTCAGAAAGGCTGCGTTGGAGGATGTGGCGGGTCCATGCCTTCGTTAACGCAAAAGTGGAACCCCACCGGGCGGGGGATTAGCTCCCCCCCTCCCCAAGCCCACCCCACAGCGTGCCTCAGGCCGGCCTGCCCTGGGGTGCTCTCTGATCGGCTAAACGTGATTTTCTGGCCCCCATTGTGAGGTGGCTTTGAGGGGCAGCGTGGCAGGCAGTTGGCCTTGTGAACCGCAGCCTTCAAACAAGCCTGGGTCACATGGGAAACTAGATGTGGGGGCCCCTTTGATCCAGAGGTGACTCTCCGGTGCCCCTCGCTTTAGATGGGTCAGTTGTCGCTCTGAATGTTCGGTAGCAGGAAGATACATGTATTACTTTGGACAGCAACAGCATATTGGTATACTGGGATATTGTTTTTCAGCTGGTGACTGGATTTGGCATGGACTAGACAAGTTTCTGGATGTAGGCGGCATCAAAGTTCAGCCACTTATCATGGAATTGGTCAGTTTGGCCAGATTTGGTGGATGCCTTCCCTGGCGTTTTACTGGTTGTTCCAGGTAGTCCCACAGATTGCCAGGAGTATTCAAATCTGAGGATTTTGTGGGCCAGTCCGAATGTGTGAATGCTCCTGAATGTCCATCATGGCAATCAATCACATTTGCAGCCCTGTGAACGCCAGAATTGCCATCTTGGAATACAGGGATAGGAATGTTATGTTCCTTGGGACGATGGATGATGAGCAAAAGGTAAAACCTGGTTGTCCAGCAGCTCAATGTAGGCACTGTGGTTCACATTTACTGTCACCTCAACCAAAGAACCCACTTCCACATAATTAAACCCCTCCAGAACGTCACAGAGGGGCTCATTTATTGTCTGGGGAGCTTATATTTGATATAATGAGCATTATGTCCATGATATGATAACCAGAGCAGTGGCTGTACTCAAAACGGCCTACTACATACTACTCACATACTAAATCTGCCTAAAAGTAGCATGTAGTATGTGACCAAACTGAAGATCATTAGTGTACTGGAGATACCCGGATGGTGTTCTACTCCAGTCAGATGTTCTAGTGTACAGGGGGAGCTATCTTCATGGTGTACTGGAGATACCCGGATGGTGTTCTACTCCAGTCAGAGGTTCTAGTGTACAGGTGGAGCTATCTTCATGGTGTACTGGAGATACCCGGATGGTGTTCTACTCCAGTAAGATGTTCTAGCGTACAGGGGGAGCTATCTTCATGGTGTACTCCATCCCATCATGCACCGCGGCCTCACCAGCTCTCAGCCTGATTCAGCCAGAGAAAATGGCGGCGGGTAACACCGGGGAGCAACACGCAGCCCACTCCGAGTGTAACTGTGGGTGTAGTGATTGTAGTGGGGTGTGTGTTCATCAGAATGAGCCTCAGAAAGTTAAAATATTCAGGTCTGAAGATTAATAAAAGATGAACTCGCTTTAGAGGA
>JAVGWN010000720.1:0-13684 GCA_034552555.1 Semaprochilodus insignis
TTTGGTTTAATGCATGAAATAATACTTACCACATTATCCCGTAAAAAGAGATGTTTCACTCTGCTATATATATATATATATATATATATATATATATACACCCTTGTGAAAAAAAGTAGACTCAAGTATACTAAACTTTAATATGCCACAGTACACTAAAGTGTACTTGCATCTACACTAATGATGAATGTACTTAAAGAGTGCTAAAATGGAACAACTATTTTTGTACTAATCATACTTTAATTGTACAAAAATTATACAAAAGCCTTACTTAAATTGTGTTAAGTGTACTTAACTGTGCTAAAATTGAACTATTTTAAGTATACTTAAGTAGATTTTAAACATACTACTAGATATGTTTCTAAATCCCTGATACATATATACTTCAAGTGAATTTAAAATGTATTTAATAAGTATTACAACTGCATCACTGTTATACACTGAATGTATTAACAATGCACTAAAAAAAGACCTCAAATATATTTACATTATAATAAAAATATATTTCCAGTTCCTGTCTTACCAAAATAGCACACTACTAGTGGTACTTTGTAGTGCATACATATATTTAATTATATTATATATTCTTTATAATGTATGGCTCATTATATTACAATTTATATCAAGTGTTTTATGCACATTAAAGATTGAATAACGCATTAAACCATAGTTGCCTTGTTACTTTGTAACTTGTATGTAATTAAGTTGGCTTGTAAAAAAAAGGATGCCTGAGCCTATCATAGCGCTCACAGTCCATCACAGGGCAGACACAAAGACCTACACATTCACTCAAACCTAGGCAGGGCGATCTCCAATGCACCTGACTAATGTAAAATTTGGTAAATTAAGTTTTTTGTACATACTATGCACTGCCTCAAGTTTAAGTAAATAAAGTTTAAGTAAAAAAAATAATTAATTGGCAATGTGCAAAAAATAATGGGGTTACCGGTTATGGCATGCACCTTTTCCATATCAAGCTGTCTTTTCAGTGGCGCTCCCTTTGAAGATTTTCCTGTAAGGCTGGATTCTTGCAAGGTTTCTTTTGTAAAGACCAAGACAGCCAGCTCCTGTACAAAGATGCTCATCCTAGTTCTGTTGAGTCTCTGGTAGGCCCTCTTTGGAACCATGACGTTAGTGTTGGCCAAGGACTGCTATATGATTAGACAAAGAATGTTATTAGTAACACGGATGCAGTAAAAACATGATCTGTCAACGCAGTACTTATATCTGAGGACATTATGAAGGGACAAGTCGTTTATTTAGGGGGTGGTCTTATTGCCATCAAGACTTCTTACATCAGAACAAATTTTAAGACAATGAATAGGAAAATAACAGAAAGAATTGATACAAAACACAACATAGACCATTCAGTGTTAAATATGGCCATATGGAACAAACGTCTGACATATATGGAAACTTGTTCGGTTATTTAATGATGGATTTTTTGATGCTGGCGAACGGAATAGGTACATGATACAGGTTGAACATTTTTGAATCTGAACAGTCAAATATTAAACAGAAAATCATACCATTTCAACCTCATTGTCATCTGGTACTGATGAAGTTGATGCCCCAGCTATTGAGATTACAGATGATGGGGTTCTGTTCTGCAAGCTCGGTATTCCACGGATAGATGCAATGCACTCCTTTACAGACCTGACCAACTCAGGCAGTTCTAGATGCAATTAAAGGAAAAATACAACATTATTCCAAAACGCATGCATAATTAAATGGTTAAGATGTAAACATAGTCATCCAGAGAAGTTTAATGTAAAATGCCTGTTTCAGAGAAACTGCTATTCATCTCAACGTGGTACATGCAAAGCACCCTTATTTTTTCAGATTTTCAAATACTCACAAGACACATTTCTTTTCATTGGGAGCTATGTTTGGTTTGTAGACATTGTGACCCCCGGTTCCTATCAACACCATTGTAAAGAACATCTAAGTCTTTACAGTAAATCATTTTACAACAAACCACACTGAATGGTTCTATTTAACATGAAACTATATAGGAATCTTCCTTAACAATAAAAAGTTACAGCCATATGAGTTCATGAACAATTTGTTATAGTCGTAAAGGCTTACTCACAGTAAATTTCCCTATATTTTAAAGAAAGTATTTTTAACCTCTAATTCCAATGTGAACCTACCATGAAGAGATGTAATTACGGCTTCATTATCAATTTCTACTGTGACTCTCCCTGGTTGATGACTAACTACAAGGCCTTCATCTTCACTGTCATGAATAAACAGCTGCGATATAAAGGTTACATTAAATTAAACTAACAACAAACATTCAGTGAGAATCAGAAAAGAACAAAATTTTGCATTGCAAATAAAAATGTACTATCATTTCTACTTTAAAGACATTTTGCCACTAATGATATATTTGGTCATAATAGTATGGATTTAGCATTACTCTCAATTTAATGAACATTTTTGTCTCTAAAATGTTCAAATGTAAATTTCAGCTTGCAGTCTGTTTTCCTAAGTTTAACCAAAACACATGCGCACCCACACACACACCCCAGCATTCAAAAGTTTGAAATCACTTATATTATTAATTGTTATTAAATAATAACTTAAACAGCATGGTTTAAACTAAAAATAATGTAAACAGATGGTTTATTCAGAATTCTGAGTAATTTGGAAACAACTGAAAAGTTAGAACATGGAAAAGATGTTATTAAATAACAAGTAAACAGCTACTTATAGTAATATATTGACTTGGTCTTTGGCTTATTACAATTTGTATACACATATAAAATGTAATCTGTAATCATTTCATACAAGTATCTGCAACAAAAATGGTTTTATATTATCGACAACGTCATTCCAAAATTTTGAATACTAATTTGTATTGGCATACTGGCAGCATGAGGTCGATATATACACTGCAGGCAGAGGAGCATAATCTTACATTTACACCTTAAAAGGAAATATGCTGATAATACTGAAATGCTTTTTCGACCTAAGCGTGGTATTTTCGACTTTGACACTTTTGACGCTGAAATAAAAAATGGTCAATTGGTCAATGACCCATCGTGCCAGAACTGTTTAAATGTTCCCGTTTGTCAAACGGAATCTAATAGCCATGGCTTCAACCAGAAGCTGCAAGAGACATTTGACTTCATGTGACATGCAATCTGCAACACCAAAAACAACAAAATACAGACGACTACAAAACAAACAGGTAAAGATTTTAAATACAGTTAGCTATATAGCTAGATTGCATGTCTTCTGTATGTAAAACATGATAGGTTTTTATGTCTAAAATAACTTTATATGCATTCTCACTGAACCAGAAAAAAATTGCAGCCAAAAGCTACAAAACATTTATTCACACATGTGGAGATGTTCCTCGAACAACTGCATACAGGAGAGAAATTCTTAATACGGTAAGTTCAGCTACTGTTTTTCGTGTACGGTATACTAAAGTTTCAGGAGTGGTGCCATATATTATTTAGTACCATATATGTAATACTGCACCAAAACCCCCACTCCAATTTCACTCTTTTAGAATGGCAGGATTTCATATTATTTACTGCCCGGTCTAACAGGGGAATTACACATAAACACAGCACAATTAAATTGTTAATATATAAACAAAAGTGTTCAGAGTGGTTTGATGTGAAATGCTCCATTCTAGACTCTAGACATTCTAGAATGTTCACAGTGGTGATAGGAGTGTCTGACCAGTTAATACCTTTAAAAGCTACATCCCAGACCGTTATTGTGTATAATGGGTAAAAATGCCTAATATCTGAGACATTGTGTTAAGATTAAGGTTTTGACATACAATTTTGTTGTAGACATTGTGACCCCTGGTCCTCATCTTCATCACTGAGTCTCTGAAACTCTACAATCAAGTACTTTTACAACAAACCACTCTGAATGACTATGTTTAGTGTATTATGTAGTAAGGTACAGAAATTCCACTTTAACTACCAGGAATATCAATGCCCTGTTTTACATGTGTTAAAAGACAGTAACTTTGAAGATGATTCTATTTATTTAATTGTTGTAATATTTGTCATAGATTCCTATTGCAGACAAGCATGGTCATGCATCTAATCACGTGGAGAAACCAGATAATTACCAGGAAGACAATGAGTGGCAGAAATGGGAACAACAGGGGAGAATAGGACAGGAGGGGGTCCAGATGAGAGAGTAATAAGAAGAATTCTGGAGGAAGTGGAAGAAAAGGCCCAGAGAGGTGGAGAGGAGGATGAGGAGGAAGGTAAGCAAGAAGAGAAAGCAAGAAATGTGCCAAAAAAAGAAAAAAGGGAAAGAAATAAACCATGAGGAGAGGAATTGCGAGGAAATGAGCCAAGAGGAGAGAGACGGAAAAGAAATGAGCCAGGAGAAGACAGAGGGAGAGGAATGGAGCCTAGAGAGAAGAGAAGGAGAAGAAAGAAACTGTGAGGAAAGAGAAGAAATGAGAAATGAGACAGGAGGAGACAGAGGGAGACGAAATGAGACAGGAGGAGACAGAGGGAGAAGAAGTGAGACAAGAGGGGACAGAGGGAAAGGAAAGGATCCAAGTAGAGAGAGAACTTCCAGGAGGAATCGTGCATGAGAATCAACATTTACACTCAGTCAAGGTACATTAATATTAATTACAGATGATCATTTTGGGCATGGGCATTTATTTAACTCTTAGTTTGAACTTTCAGTATTAAAATGTATATAGACTTAACATTTAATAATGCATGATTCAAGTAATGATTAAATTATATAATCATCAAATATTAAATAAAGTCTGTCCAAATATTTTTGCATGAATGTGCGCTCTTCTTTATTTGTCTCCTTTACAGATGCAACAAGGCGATGACCCTGTGTACCCTGGTGCTCCCCTCACAAAAGGACAGAGCCTGCTGTTACTCATGTCATATGTACTGAGGCACAACCTGACTGGTGTAGTTCTTCAACATGTTCATTAAAAATATTAAGAAGATTTTCCTGGCTTAATGCCAGCTACCTTGTATCTTTTTGATAAAGCTTAAAGCTTATGGTGATTTTGGCTACCATGTGCAACATTTTATTGCATTAAATGTGAAAGCTACATAGGAACCAGTGAGACAGCTCCAACAAACTGTTCTTCTTGTAAATATGAATTTGACATTGACTATAATCTGAGAATTGGCTCTTATTTGTTTGTACTTAGTCTTGCAAGCCAGATAGTGGACATTTTAGGGAAATCCAAGATAAATGTAACTCAAAAACAGTCAATAACAGGAATTATTTGTGACATACAATGTGGAGCAGAATATAAAAACCTGAAACGGAGTGGCAAAATGGGAGATGATGACATCTCTCTCTTATGGAACTGTGATGGAGTTCCAGTTTAATTATCAGATATGGCCTATTCAGTGCGAAATCATGGAACTCTCACCAAAAGATCGGAAACCAAAAGATACGAAACAATTCAATGGCAAATATGGCTGAGACTTCTGTCTCCACACTGGTGGTGGCCCATATACCTGGAAGACACCAGAACCACCTCTTAGGACAGAGCAAGATCATTTTGAACATGCAATGTTAGCAACACCTGCTGAACCAGTAATGGGTGTGAAAGGCCCATCCCCTTTGATGGAGCTTGAGAATTTTAACATTATCACAGGATTCGTTCCTGAGTACCAACATAGTGTCTGCTTAGGGACCACTAGACAACTTGCATATCTCTGGCTAGACAGTAAGCACCATGATAAAGACTGGTACTTGGGCACAAAAACCACCATTATAGCCATTAAACCACCTGTAGAGGTCAGAAGGGCACCAAGGTCAATCAATGACCGAAAATATTGGAAAGAAAGTGAATGGAGGTCATTTTTGCTCTTCTATGCATTGTCTGTCTTGAATGGCATTTTGAAAACGAAATATTGGAATCATCTTTTTTTATTAGTTTTCGCAATGCACATTCTTCTCCAGGATGCAATCCAAGTGAGTCATGTAGATATGGCAGAACAAGCACTCCGCAAGTTTGTGTTTAGCCTTGACAGACTATATGGTGCAGCTAATGTTTCATTCAATGTGCATTTGTTAATCATTAGGAGACTCCCCAGGTGGAAAAGCTTCTCCAAAAAAACTGAGAAAACTATGGCCAGTGCAAATATGAATGTGAGGCAACTGTTTGACAACCTCCAAGGAATTTCCAGCCATTCAAAGAGGTCTGCAGAGTTTCCAGGTCAAGTAAGAGGTTTTGGCTGCTCAAAAAAAAAGAGTACTTCTGTGTTGCAGAGGATGGCTATTGAAAATTATATTGGAGTAACAGTTCATTCAGGATTATTTTACAACCATTTCATTTCGAACAATGTTGTGTATCATTCTTATTACAGTACAACTCTTACAAAGAGAAACAATTCAGTTATACAGTTAACAGATGAAACCTTCTGTAAAGTCATGAGTTTGGTGGCTTTTAAATCAGAAGATGGAACTTCTAGTACAGATATCTTTTGTGTTTTAGTAAAGGAGCTTGCAAACAGCAGAAAGCTTTGCAGAGATGTTCAACTGAATATATCCTCTACATTCATGAATGAAGTGGCTGAGACCAGTAATGTGTTTGCAGTGCATCCTCACTCACTCAAAAGAAAATATGTAACGGTTATGTCAAAAGACAAAATGTATGTTATTCCACTGACAAATAGTGTTGAAAGGGACTAATAATACTAGACTGATATGTGGTAAGAGTATTTCCTATAGTGATACAGTGATTTGTATCAGCTTGTGGCATATAGTGTTCCTGATTACAATTTTAAACAAGATGTTATTGCAAGATTGCAGGATGTTTTTGTATTAGGTAAAATTATAATGTTACTTTCATACAGAACACACAATAGGTTATGTGAAATTGGTCTGTGGTACTCCTGGTATGTGAAATAAACTGTTTTGCATTAATTAATGTGAGCTCTACTTGTACACACCTGACAATATTTTCAGATTTACCTAATGCACTTTACATAGGCTAAAATGTATAACTTCTAATGCATATTTGTGTCTTTGCAAGAATATACAGCATAATGTGAAAGGCAAAAAATGATTGATTTATTATATTTAAGTACCTGAAACAGTGGTCTTTTGTATATCATATTTTCCTCATTATAAAGACAATTTAAACATTTGAAATCAAATATAAGTTTAATATAATACTGTATGACGTATGTACAAAACTGTATGACATGTTAATTGTATATTTTGTTATAGTGCTTTTAAATGTATTACTACTGTAGTTGTTTTTAATACACTTTGCAAAAATATACAAAAAGTCTATTTGAAAACAAGTATTTATGGAGTATATTAAATTAATTGAAAATAAATAATTTCTAAATGTACTTAATAGAAATGTATTAATGTAAAGTATAGTATTTTTTTTTTTTTAGTGTGATTGTGTCACGCCTCCGGGTCTCTCTGGTCCTTTCGCCCTTTCGGACTCCACTTCCCAGAGGGCTACGCTCAATGACGTCGCATTCACGTGCTCTCCATCGGCAGTTCCCGTTCGCTCCCGGTCACCTGAGTTCTAATAGCCAATTAACGTTCACATAAATACCCCGTGTTTCCGAATGTACGTTGCGAAGCTTTGTCTATTCGTCTGCAATTCTGAGCGTTTATTCTGGTTTACTGTCTTTCTGGTTTTTGACTTCCTTTTGTCCCTCGTTTACCCCTTTTGGATCATCCTGTATTCTACTACTCTGGTTCTCGACCTCTGCTTATTCTCTCTGACTCTCCCTCTCACCTCATCCTTTCATCTCTGTAGCCCTCGCTGTCTGCTTTTCCTGGTTTAGACCTCTGCCTGTCCCTTACTACGTTCTGAAGCCCTACCTTCTCTGCTGGTTAGTTGTTGCTGATTGGATTGATCACTGTTGTATTTAATAAACTGCCTTGGCTTTTAGCTCTGCAAGCGTCGCTCCGGAGTCTTTTTCAAGTAATGATCTATATAACTGGCATTACAACAAATGAGAATAAAAAACAATTATACTTACCAGCCTGACAGATTGAAGTACACAAATGCAAGCATTTGATGAAAGCACAATATAAGTATATTTTTAACAAACTTCAAGTAAGTGCAAAAAATTTGCTAGTATATTGACAACATACTTATACAAATTCCGGTACATTTCAAATACACTTAAGTGCATTTTTTTTCACTAGGGCAGGGCTTCGATACAGATGGCAAACAGAGCAGGTGATAACAGAAAAAGGGAGATGGGTCTTTATGAGCTGCATTCAGTAGGATTCCTCCCTACTTTATATATAAAGACTATGAAGGTGTCTCTCCAAGAGGGGACCAGACGATCTGTATCCAGAACACTGTTGTATGTTTGTGACAGAACGGGGGACGGTATGTCTGTGAATGTTTTATAAACTCATTGCTATACCAGTCCAGGCCTGGGCCTTCATTACCTTTTAGATCTGCTATTAGCGAAGTGCAGTTCTCCCGCTGCTTTTCTGACAACAAGGTGTCCAAGGCTCTGGGTGCTTCTTTAAATGATTCAGCAATGTAGCTGACTGCTTAGACTTGTCTTCCAGAGTCTTCACTTTGTTTAGCTTCTTTTTCCCTCTTCTTAGAACAAGAGAAGGCTATAATCAGTGGTGGACAAAGTACACAAACCATGTACTTGAGTTAAAGTAGAGATGGTAAAATATCACTCCAGTAAAAATCCTACGTTTAAATCTCCACTGGAATAACAGTACTAAAGTATGTACCTTCAAATGTACTGAAGTATGGAGAGTAACAGGAGCATGATTTATTATGGCTCTAATGTCCTGTTATCATTTCTGGAACAAGACTCTTAATCAGCTCAGTGTAGGTGAAGAGACTCGAGTGTCTCTCAGTCCACCAGTCTTTAATAGAAGATCAGTAATTAGTCTCACACTGACGTCTATTACAATCATCATCAGCACAGAACACTGAAGGAGAACAGGTTCCATTAGCTAGAACCATAAAATAACTTTCTGTGAACCAGTAAAGTTTCAGTTTTAAGATTTATTATCTTAGTTACAAGTTAAAGTTTAATAAGAACTTGATTTAAACAGATTGACAGATGAGTTTCTCCTTTACTATACTGCATCTGTAGGTTCATAAACATACACTAGCCTAAACTAATTTATTATAAAAGGAAATGGTGTACAAATGCAGAAAAAGACGCTCACCAGTCACAAGTGCATGTGTACATATTTCTATATTGTGGTCTATTTACCCACAAAGTCAGGAACAATATGTTTGATCGGTTTACTAACCCCATCTTGCTTTACCTGCCTTCCTCCAGGTGGTTTTTGATGTAGTCCAGGCCTATTTCCATGGATGCTAAGAATCCATGAATAAGCTTGTTTTGTTTTGACATGTTACGTTTTTACTCGCACATAAGCTGAAAGGAACATCAGATTTCCCATAATGCAGTGGAGTAAACAGTCAGATATTAGAGTTTGAAATGTTGCGGACTTAAAGTACAAAGTTGTCCAAAATGGAAAGTAAAGACACATAAAATAATTTACATTTACCTAGTTACTGTCTACCACTGGCTATATTAAAACCCCTTAAATTCTAGATTACCGTTTAGCTCCAAATAGGTTCTAAATTCCCTTCTACAAATTCAACAAATTTGGAATCATTATGTAGGGATGTGTTTGGTCTCCAGGGTCTAGCACTGACTCTTAGAACAAGAAACCATTCAACAGTCACTGGTGATCTGATGGGTAAAGGTGACACTGTGCCTCGGTAAAGTAGTGTGTCTCTGTAAAGGTGACAGTGTGACTCTGTAAAGTAGTGTGTCTCTGTAAAGGTGACAGTGTGCCTCAGTAAAGTAGAGTGTCTTTGTTAAGGTGACAGTTTGCCTCAATAAAGTAGTGTGTCTCTGTAAACGTGACAGTGTGCCTCAGTAAAGTAGTGCGTCTCTGTAAAGGTGACAGTGTGCCTCAGTAAAGTAGTGCGTCTCTGTAAAGGTGACAGTGTGCCTCAGTAAAGTAGTGCGTCTCTGTAAAGGTGACAGTGTGCCTCAGTAAAGTAGTGCGTCTCTGTAAAGGTGACAGTGTGCCTCAGTAAAGTAGTGCGTCTCTGTAAAGGTGACAGTGTGCCTCAGTAAAGTAGTGCGTCTCTGTAAAGGTGACAGTGTGCCTCAGTAAAGTAGTGCGTCTCTGTAAAGGTGACAGTGTGCCTCAGTAAAGTAGTGCGTCTCTGTAAAGGTGACAGTGTGCCTCAGTAAAGTAGTGCGTCTCTGTAAAGGTGACAGTGTGCCTCAGTAAAGTAGTGCGTCTCTGTAAAGGTGACAGTGTGCCTCAGTAAAGTAGTGCGTCTCTGTAAAGGTGACAGTGTGCCTCAGTAAAGTAGTGCGTCTCTGTAAAGGTGACAGTGTGCCTCAGTAAAGTAGTGCGTCTCTGTAAACGTGACAGTGTGCCTCAGTAAAGTAGTGCGTCTCTGTAAAGGTGACAGTGTGCCTCAGTAAAGTAGTGCGTCTCTGTAAAGGTGACAGTGTGCCTCAGTAAAGTAGTGTGTCTCTGTAAACGTGACAGTCTGCCTCAGTAAAGTAGTGCGTCTCTGTAAAGACGACAGTGTGCCTCAGTAAAGTAGTGTGTCTCTGTAAAGGTAAGAGTGTGTCTCTGTAAAAGTTGACAGTGTGCCTCGGTGAAGTAGTGTGTCTCCGTAAAGGTGATAGTGTGTCTCTATAAAGGTGAGATTGTGTCTCTGTAATGGTGACAGTGTGTCTCTATAATGGTGATGGTGTGTCTCGGGAAGTAGTGTGTCTCTGTAAAGGTGACAGTGTGTCTCTGTAAAGTAGAATGTCTCTATAAAGGTGACAGTGTGTCCCTGTAAAGGTGACAGTGTGTCTCTGTAAAGTACTGTGTCTCTATAAAGGTGACTGTGTCTCTGTAGTGTGTCTCTATAAAGGTTGCAATGTGTCTTTGTAAAGTAGTGTGTCTCTATAAAGGTGACAGTGTGTCTCTATAAAGTTGAGAGTGTGTCTCTGTAAAGGTGTCAGTGTGTCTCTATAAAGTTGAGAGTGTGTCTCTGTAATGGTGACAGTGTGTCTCTATAAAGTTGAGAGTGTGTCTCTGTAATGGTGACAGTGTGTCTCAGTAAAATAGATTGACTGTAAAGGTGACGGTGTGCATCTGTAAAATAGTGTGTCTCTGTAAAGGTAACAGTGTGTCTCTGTAAAAGTGACAGTGTGCCTCGGTAAGGTAGTGTGTCTCTGTAAAAGTGACAGCGTGTCTTTGTAAAGTAGTGTGTCTCTGTAATGGTGACAGTGTTTCTATAAAGGTGACAATGTGTCTTTGTAAAGTAGAGTGTGTCTCTACAAAGGTGACAGTGTGTCTCTGTAAAGGTGTCAGTGTGTCTCAGTAAAGTAGTGTGTCTCTGTAAAGGTGTCAGTGTGTCTCTGTAAAGTAGTGTGTCTCTGTAAAGGTGACAGTGTGCCTTGTTAGAGTACTGTGTCTCTGTAAAAGTGACAGCGTGTCTTTGTAAAGTAGTGTGTCTCTGTAATGGTGACAGTGTTTCTATAAAGGTGACAATGTGTCTTTGTAAAGTAGAGTGTGTCTCTACAAAGGTGACAGTGTGTCTCTGTAAAGGTGTCAGTGTGTCTCTGTAAAGTAGTGTGTCTCTGTAAAGGTGACAGTGTGCCTTGTTAGAGTAGTGTCTCTCTGTAAATGTGACAGCGTTCCTCTGTAAAGTAGTTTGTCTCTGTAAAGGTGACAGCGTGTCTGTGAAGGTGACAGTGTGCCTCAGCAAAGTACTGTGAATCTGTAAAGGTAACAGTGTGTCTCTGTAAAGTAGTGTGTCTCTGTAAAGACGACAGTGTGCCTCAGTAAAGTAGTATGTCTCTGTAAAGGTAAGAGTGTGTCTCTGTAAAAGGTGACAGTGTGCCTCGGTGAAGTTGTGTGTCTCTATAAAGTTGACAGTGGGTTTGAACCCCAGTCTCCCACATGTGGTGGTGGCTCCCTGGCAGGTAGTGGTGTCATCCACTGAGCTACTACATCTCTTATTGTGGTCTGAAATAGACAGAGTTGGCTCTGTTGGTCTTTCCTGCTACATTTCCATCATCAGCTATACACACACACACACACACACACACACAGACACACACACATGCACACACAGTGCAATAATGATGAAGCACACTGAACAGTCCAGTCAGCAGTCCAGTGACCATAGATGAAGCAGTCTAAATCTGATTATCATAAAACCACAGTGAGGAGAGAGAGGAGGAGAGGTCAGAGGTCCTGACCCAGACACACCTGATTATGATGATGCAGGTAAAGTCTGTTCACTCAGCAGTCATCTTTACATCGTTATTAACAGCCAGAAGACCAGACTCCTCTCTCTCTGATTGGAGAGAGACCAGATACTCCATCCTTAAGGTCAGAACACTGTCTAAAACAGATCTGAAGTCCCTGATGGAATAAAATTTTGTAGCACTTCCTCAGTAACAAACAGACAATGATGATTTTCCAGCTTGTTCTGGTTACTGCACTGGCTCAGATCTCCACTACAAGGAGGGGCTTTCCTTGTATGTGTCATGATGTCGTCATCATCATCTCTTCCCTGCTCATGGGGTAACCAGCTGATTTATCCAGAGTCAGGTCCCCTGGAGGAACCAGTATTAACCACTGTAAGAGCTGACTCCTCTGAGTTAACCTGCAGGAGGTCAGCTAACATACAGAGTTAAACAGAGTACATGTCACAGTACATGACTTGCTGATATTTAATATGTTGAATTTTAAAGTCATATAATACAAGATGACCTATTTTATCAGAAACTGCTGTGATGAGGTAGGACAGTGAATCGGATCTTACTGTTGTTATCAGACTGTACTTCTGGAGGAAATCGAACATGTACAGATGTGTGGAACATCTGCTGAACCACTTACTGTGATCATGTGATTTTAATAGTCTCAGTACAATCTAAACCATGAAAGTACAGCTAGTGGTGTTTCCTGCTCTTGTACTGAGGTATTAAAGCGTATTACAAAATAGTGAAGATCTGGAATGTGCTGGCGTCAGGAAGTTACTGGAGGGAGAAAAAGGAATTTCCTGCATCCATAGGGAGTGCTGGAGCTTATCCCATGGCTGCTTGGACAGAAGGCAGGAAACACCCTGGACAGCCCACCAGTCCACCATGTGTAATGAATGTCTGTCCACTGTAACTCAGCTGTGATGTGGTCTTATTGACTCTGTTTCAGGAAGGGGTCAGACTTGTGTGGTTTATCTGTGTTTCATAATGTTTATCCTGGATGAAAGAACTTTTAGCCTTTAACGTCTGTATATTTAAGAAAATGTGCTGGATGTTTGAGAGACTGTGCTTGTTTGGAGGATCCTCTCATGTTCTTTGCAGAGCAGAATGTTGTAGACACTTGGTCTTTATTTCGTTTTCTCAGAAGATGATCTGCACTGTTTCTATATTTTAACAAGTTGATAAATATGGTGCTTTTCAGGTTTCAGAAGCAGTGCGTCACCACTTTGTAGTGTGGAGAACGTTGGTGAAACCTCCCCAATGATACAGAGAACCACCACTGATCCGGACAGAGTAGGAGATGATCCACCTAAAGAGAGACAGCAGAGACTGTGGAGTTCGGCTGCTGCATTCTTGCAGGACAGATAATTGTGAGTGTATGATGTTTCCTAGTTTATCTGTTTATAATAAAACACTTCATAACGTCTGAGAGCCTCTACAGAGTTTACTATTATTAG
>JAVGWN010000721.1:0-13267 GCA_034552555.1 Semaprochilodus insignis
CTCTCTCTCTCTCTCTCTCTCTCTCTCTCTGTCTTTCTTCTTTCCTCAACACTGCACTACATCAACACTGAGTAGACTCAATACTGCACATCAGCACTACATCAGAAGTGTGAGATGAACGCAGTGTTCAGTCGTACAGAGAGAGTGTTCAGGCTGTATCACTCACCGTCTGCTTGTTCCGGACTCTGCGCTGCTTTCCTCTCTCTCTCCTCACTGCACACACACACACGCACACACACACACACACACATTATCAGCATTTCAGCGCTCTGCTCCAGTTCCTGTACCGCACACTCGCCTCTATCCCAAACAATAATATCTGTGATAGCCAAACACCTTCAAACCCCCCGCACACTTCATCACTGTCAGGACTGAAACGCCGAGGCTAGCACTTCTTCTAATCACTGAACATACGAGCAGTGTAAATAAACAACAACAACAACAACAACAACAACAACAACAACCACCTGTCCAGTACTACTACCACAATCACCAGAACTATTAATATTAATAATGATAATGACCTCACCGGACAGTAACCGAGCCCCCTGGTACTGATCCGTACCTAACAGCCTGTAATCCCTCCACCAGCTCCAATAACAGCTGGGACTGGATTGGACATGTACTGGACAAGTTTCTGGATGTGGTCCACATCAATGTTCAGACACTCTCGCATCAAAGAATTGGTCAGTGGGTCCAGATTTGGTGGATGCCTTCCCTGGCACAATTCCGAGGAGAATTCCCTGTAGGCTGGGATTTTATCCACTGCTGGTAGACCCGTATGACCGTACGCTTCCATACNCATCCTCGTGCAGCGCCATCTGCAGGAGCCTGAAGGTACTACCACCTTACACACTCAGGGGGACTCAGTTTTCTGTCCGGTGAGATTTTAATACGGTGTAGGAGACCGGTGTGAACCCGCAGCAGCAGGAGCTCAGTCTGCGTTAGAGTCCAGTCTTTAAGATGACGGGGCTGAACACCGGAATAATCTGTGGTGGAGCGTTTATGGGGAATGTCGTGCTAATGAATACTGGAGGTTGAGTTATTGTGCTTGTAGTGGTGGAGAGATGAAAATAACGATATCCAAGGCGAGTGAAGCCCAGTAGGCACTGGTGACCTTTGTCTGTTGAGGAACATGAGAGCAAACCGGGTTGAGAAGCTCTGGGCGAACAGGCCTTCATTTTCCTGTCTGACCACGCGGCCGCGTTTAACGCTAGCTTATGAGCTAACTCCGTCCGACCGGCCTGTCTCAGGCTCTCATCTGCTTACGAGAGGAAGAGCAGACTGAGGCGTCCGGACGTTACTCTGGACTCGGAGCGAAAGATTAACCTCCATTAACCCCTGCGCTGCGGGCTGGATGGGAAAGCAGTTAGCGTGTGCTGCTAGCTACCTGATTAGCCCGGCGGAGATGGAGCATTCTGGAAAGCCCTCCAGGTCGGCCACCCCGAGGCTGGACGCGCTGCTGTTCCCGTTTCTGGAACACACACACACACACACATACACACACAGCTCTCAGTGCCATATCACTCCCCCCCACCTCTCTCCTCCCCCACCTCTTTCCTCCCCCTTCTCTCTCTCTCTCTCTCTTTTCTCACTATCTGTCTCTCTGTCACGCCCTCTCTGTCTCTGCCTGTCTCTCTCTTCCTGTCTCTCTGTCTCATCAATGTTAGTTGGACACTCCTGTAATCACTGCTGGTCACTGCCTGAACGTGTGGCTAATCAGCTTCCCAGTTAACTTAGCTATGATCGCTAACCTTAGTGATGGCTGATTGTCATTTGCAAATCGGCTCATTTCCTCATAAACATATTTGTTTCCACTCCAAAAAATTACCAACACTTTTCAGCCAAATCTTTTACTTTCCACAGTTACAGTTTCAGCACAAAGCGGTGTGCTAACAGCACCTATCACGCAAATCAGCTATAAAGACTTCGGTACAGTGAGGTAATAGTACGTGTCCCCGAGTATTTACAGGTACATTTTTATGTCAGTGTATTTGGTTTACAAATAGAAACACTTCAGCTCAGAGCTCAGCTAGGTTAGCCTCTGTGTGCTAATCAGCTAGCCAGGCTTGTTTTGAGAATGCGGGAGTGTAAAATAAAGTCCTTCAACAACGTTCAGTTACACCCCTATGAAAGCACGCCTCCTTCAAACCCGCCACGCGCCAGCAGGGCCTTTTCCTTCTGACGGTAGAAGGAAAAGCAGCAGGAGATGAAGTGAAGGTATAGGAGGTGCATGGAGGGTGGCGCTAGGGGGCGAATGACCGTATGGTACAGCCTTCAGCTGGTGCGGGTGAAGCAGCAGTCTGTGGGTGGGTAAAGCTCGGCATGAGGCTCTCAAAAGATCAAATACTGAATGTTGTTTACATGTCCTGTGGCTAATGTTTAGCATTAGCCTGAATACAACCAAGTTAGCGATAGCAGCCTTTACTGGGCAGCCTGTGATGGTGCTAACAAACACTGCACTGACTGAAGTTTAATTTGGCCTCGTAACAGACAATGTTCATGATGCAGGTTCATACGTGTACTGTAATAGTATAGAGACTCGACTCTGACTCACACCTCAGAGACTCGACTCAGACTCGCACCTCAGACTCACCTCAGAGACTCGACTCTGACTCACCTCAGAGACTCGACTGACTCACACCTCAGAGACTCGACTCAGACTCACACCTCAGAGACTCGACTCAAGCTCACACCTCAGAGACTCGACTCTGACTTGCACCTTGGAGACTTGACTCAGACTCGCACCTCGGAGACTCGACTCAGACTCTCACCTCAGAGACTCGACTCAGACTCTCACCTCAGAGACTCGACTCAGACTCTCACCTGGAAGACTCGACTCAGACTCTCACCTCGGAGACACGACTTAGACTCACACCTCAGAGACAAACAATCAGTGTTCTGCCGAGCTGCCTACCAAAATACCTCAACATGGTTTCTCCTAACTCGTACATATAGTACAATACCATCAACATTTTTAAGGTGGTCCGGTTACCTACTTATAAATACGTTTAATTTTAAAACTCCACATTAGTTTTTTATGGTGTACATAAAACCCTCACATGAAAACTGTAGGATCGTTAGGATCGTTATTTTCACTCTTCTCTTCTTTTGTTGTTTCTAAGACATGCTAGCCAACACTGCTGAAAACAGCTCTACAACGAGTCCCGGATCTTCAGCCCCCCTGGTGTTTGACGCCTGCTATGACATCCCTCTGCTCGCCGGACGAGGACGAAGCTGAGGTTGCGCCCGCTGTAAAATTATGGAGCGGGCAGGATGCGAGCGGTGGCACCTGTCTGACCATCTGGGGCACTTCCTGTCTGGAGCGCAGACGGCTGATGGCCTGTGAGGGCCAGAAAACATCAGCGCTGTCAGCTCGGCTTATTCAGAGCACCGCGCTGAAACGGCCACTCTAATGGAATCACTCTCACTTTAGGGATTTACGTTCCCCCCAGCTCTGGCTCCGGCTGCCATCTCTGCGTGGAGCGAAAGGTTCGGAGTGGCCAAAAGCAGTGTGGGTTTGTGTCCAGCAGGCAGTTTAATCTGATTTGGTGTAATGTGGTGTGTCTGTGTGCTGATTAGGCCAGAGTGCATTTAAGCACGTTCCCTCCAGCTGTGGGATGCTGACGCGCTGCGTACGCGGCCGATGCTTCTGGTCATGTTACAGAGTGTCGAAGGAAGCGAGAGCCAGCCAATGTTTTAATGTGATGGATTAAACGGAGTAATGAGCGACTCTAACCATGGCCCTGGCCCAGTTTACCAAGATACGTCAGTCAGCCAAGATACGTTTGGAGTGTTTGGAGTGTTTGGAGTGTTTGGAGTTTGCTGGTTTTGTTTTAGCACTGGAGCTACGAGGCCAAGGATAACAAGTACCTCATTATACCTCACTAATTAACATGGTACTAACAGGAGATGGGTCACAATCAAGTCACAGTTCACATCTCAGAGACTCGACTCAGACTCACACCTCAGTGATTCAACTCATACTCACACTTCAATGACTCAATTCAGACTCTCACCTCAGACTCAACTCAGACTCACACCTCAATGACTCAATTCAGACTCACACCTCAATGACTCAATTCAGACTCACACCTCAATGACTCAATTCAGACTCACACCTCAGACTCGACTCAGACTCACAACTCAGAGACTCAACTCAGACTCTCATGTCGGAGACTTAACTCAGATTTACACCTCAGAGACTCAACGAAGATGCGCACCTTGGAGACTCAACTCGGATCGTACCTCAGAGACTCGACTCAGACTCACACCTTAGTGATTCAACTCGGAATCATACCTCAGAGACTCAACTCAGACTGACACCTCAGTGACTCAACTCATACTCACACCTCAATGACTCAACTCATACTCACACCTCAATGACTCAATTCAGACTCACACCTCAGAGACTCAACTCAGACTCTCACCTCAGAGACTCAACTCATACGCACACCTCAATGACTCAACTCATACGCACACCTCAATGACTCAACTCAGACTCACACCTCAGAGACTCAACTCAGACTCACACCTCAATGACTCAACTCAGACTCACACCTCAATGACTCAACTCAGACTCACACCTCAGAGACTCAACTCAGACTCACACCTCAGAGACTCAACTCAGACTCACCTCAGAGACTCAACTCAGACTCACACCTCAGACTCAACTCAGACTCTCACCTCAGAGACTCAACTCATACTCATCTCACCAAGCAAACTTCAGACACCAAACATGTCCTGGCTGATCGCCTGTATTTGAGTTGGACTAACTGTAAAGTTGATCTTTCTGCTGAACTGCCTTTACACATATTTGATGGTGAGCAAGAGAATATGGAGCTTAGAATATGGAGCAGCCTGAGCCACGGGCAGTGTTAGCATTTAGCGCATGTAGCTTTAATGGAGATCTAAATGGAACAGCCTTTGGAATGGCTGATAAGGCATGATGGGAGGACTGACCCCTCGCTTAGCTGAATAAAGCTACTGGTGGTCTCCTCTTGGGGGTCTTCATCAGGGGCAACCTGAGCCCAACTGCCTGAGCCACTCTCCTCACTGCTAGTGCTGAGAGAGCGGCACTCCCCCTCCGCACCTGTAGAGGGCACTGTGGGGGTCCTGTTCCTGCTGTCAGTGCTGAGGGGAGAGAGTACATGGCATAACCGCACCAGCCAACTGTACTGATCACAGACCGGCATCCGTCACAAAGTCTTTCAGGTCTATCAACACACATACATGGTAAACTCAACAAGGAGCCAATTACGACACTCCGAAAGGGTCATGGATTCCCTTGCGTGTTCTTGAGATCTTGAGGTATTCCTGCCATTACAGCGCCGTAAGTAAGACTGTATTCCTGGGAGAGCTCTGAAATGTCTCGTGGTGTTATCTTGAGAGATCAAACCATTCATTCGATCACCACCGTAAAATCCAAAGTGAGACTGCAGAGAGGAATTTACGGAATCAGACTGACTGTGTTGTCATGATAAAGACAGGAATAACTCAAGATCTAGAGATCCATGACTTCTTAGGGCTTCTGTAAGCAACAGCGCCTAGCCAGGATATGTTTTAAGAGTGGTGTTGGGAATCTTATTCAGTTTATGTTTTTCCCTGTGCTTTTTTAGCCACTGGCAAAATCATTTCGGATTAAAGGAATAGGTCGACAGTTTAATTTTACAAAATCTGTTTCTGTCTGAGATCAAAGCTCCTCTGCTGAACTAAGACGCTACCGTTGGGTTCAGGGGTTGTGCTTGTTTAAAGCTCCGCTACGAGCTCATCTCTCGCACTTCAAACACCTTGAGTGTAATCTTGAGCTTCGAGCTGTGCCTCTTTGACCATACCTGTTCCGGCTCATCGGCACTCTATCCCTGCTGCTTTGAGGTTGGACCTGGGCGTTTGATTCCATGCTGTGGGCACGTTCCCGCTCCGTGTCTTCAGCCGCTTCGTCCCTTTGATCTGGCTCGATGTGAATTAGTGGAACCTCCCTCTGGCCTAGCCGTGATGGCCCCCCACATGTGGACCCTTGGGAACCTTCACCAACTTCCTGCTGTTCCATACACGGTCGGCTGTGACCGGTTCCTGGGCGGGACTGCTTAAAGCCTCGCCTCTTCTCTCCTACCGTTACATGCTTCTGATGGCTAACTGTTCCTCCTTCCTGCTGACCTCCCATCAGTGACTTGCCGCTCTCCACGATGTCGGCGGCTAGTCGGTTAGCAAAGAGCTGGACGTGGGGTTGGGAGTCGGCAGCCTCCAGCTCCATGCTGTCTTCTGAAGGTTCTGCTATGATCTTGTTTTTGCGCATGAGAGACTCAATAGAGCTTGCCCATGTTTCATGAATTAGCATGTCGGTGATGTGGTCCGTTTGGCCACGCTGATACAAGCAAGAGTCAGACTTGCACAGGCTGGTGGACGACACGGAGTTGGATGGATAGATATTAAGTGAGTCGCCATGAACATTTCGTCCAAATCCGTCAAACGAGTTCGCCTTGATGGGCGAGGTTACAGTCAGCCTCGAGTCGGACGAACGTCTATCCGGAACGGAGGACTGGCGGAAGCAGAAGGGGGTTCTAGGGGTCGGAGGGAGAAGGCTGTTGCTCCACTCTTTGGTCTTGCTGATGCCGCAGTCTTTGTTCTCCTTGTCCATGTCTCTGAGCATGAAGCGGTAGAACTCCTCTGTGATGCTCTCTGTGCTGGACTGCTTGGAGAGGCAAGCCGACGTCCGGACATTAAGGTGTCCATTCTTCCTGCTTGCCGCCTGCTGAACGGCTGCTGCCAAGATGGTGCTGGCATTTTTCCCAGCGTAGTAGTCCAGTAGGAGGTCAAACTCTCGGCCCTCCGTCTCCATCTGATTCACCATGAACCGAGAGAACTCATCGGTTATGCTCTCGCAGCTAGACTGCTTAGAGATCGAGCTTCCTCGGCTCAGATTGTGACCCAGTCTGTTGCCCGGCCCCAGGGTGTTTGGCGCTCCGGCAGGATCCGCATCCTCCTCTGGGATGCTTTCGTAGCTTGAAGCTTTCCCCCGACTGCTCCACCTCTCGCACTGCAGCCGGCTACGGGAAGGCTGGCCCTGTTTAGACGTGTCCACCACGTTAAGCTCAGGACAGTTCATGATGCGGGCCGTGACCTCTGAGGCAAACAGGGCAAAGGGGTCAGAAGTTGCAGGGTCGTCCAGGTTGACGGTCTCATCCACCACGCGGTTGACCAAGCGCTCCATGAGCTCGGGCTGCTCCTCTGTTTTGCGTTTGATCTCGCTGAGCCGGGGCGGCCTGTGCTTTTTGGCAACTGTGGTGCCGTTCTGAGTTTCTTTTCTGCGGAGAGCTGCGGCAGTCCGGCAAGGCAAAAGAAGTCCTTCAGGCCCCTCAGATCCACCCTTCAGTGCACAGAACCAAGGCTGCTTGCCACTCGAATTCTCCAGGCATATTGCCGCCAGCTCTGTGGCCATGGACACCACCGTCGTCGCCAAGTCCTCGGCGAAGCACGTGACTGGAGTCCTGCACTCGCCCGGCTCGAGTTTAGGTATTGCGAGTGCTCCTGCGGAGGAAGAGGAGGATTGCTGCCTGATTTCTCCATCTCTCCCTGCTTTTCCTCGAACGCTGTGCAAGGGAGAGCTCTCGGCTGAGGGAAGCCTGGAGTCGTAGCTCCAATCACACTTAGCCAGTGGCCCCTGCAGGTCGGCCAGTTCTCTTAGCGTGCCTGTGTTTATTCGGCTCTGAGCAAGCCTGCAGGACTCCTTCCCGTTTGAGTTCAATTCGCTCTCTCTTTCCTCCTGATTGCTCTTCTGCTCTCTCTCTCTCTTTCCTGAAAGAGAGCTGCTCTGCTTCTCGCTGGGATTATCAGCCTGGCTGGGCTCAGTCAAACACTGTAATTGGTTTAACGCTTCTCTGTCAGGCTTGGTGGCAGCCTCGCATTCTTTGGCGCCAGCTTCGCTCCCTCTCCTGTCGGCCGACCCCGGATTACAAGTCGAAACGTCATTGATTTTCCTTGACGTGACACAAAGAACGTCGAACAGCAGATCGTTCACACTCTCCAGGAGGAAACCCTGCATGTAGGAGGCATCCTTCCCTTCGAGCTCTTGCCTCTTTCCTGCTTTCTCCAGGGCATACTTAAAAGCTCTGTCTGCCACCTCTTGTGTGAATCTGTCCACCTCCAGATGCTCCTGGTACGACCTCCTCGGACGTGTGATCCCATCCACAATCTTGTTATGCGTGGTCTCCAGGAAGTTCGCTATGCTCGAGTAGCTTTGTTTGTGGGTAAGCACAGCCGAAGCCTCTCTCAGGAGAACCTCAGCCACGTTGGCCCTGAACGTTTCCACACAGGTGCCTTCTGCCACGCTGCAATGCAGCGGAATGGCCGTGGAGGCCTGGGCTGCAGAAAGCAGCCCCATTGATGCCGAGAACATCTCCCCCGAGTCTTCGGCATCAGCAGAATCTTCGGTAAGGTCCACTACAGCTACTGCTCCGGCCACCTGGGCCATGCCGCATACGGCGGAAGAGAACGAGTAGTCTCCTTGCTCTGTCTCACTGCCTTCGTCCTCATCAACGTCGTCCTCATCTCCTGATTCGAGTGTGAGCCTCTCCGTGACCTGTGGGGTGCTGATTGTGCCAATGACACTAGCGGCGCACGCTAGTGCTACTTCCACAGGCTTAGTTGGGCTTCTTTTTGGAGAGCCATGTGAGTGATGCGAGTGGGACTGTGCTACTGGCTCAGCTGCATTCTTGTGAACTCCCTGATGTTCGGACTGCGTGCCAGGCCACTCGGCTGCGTCGTCACAGTTATCGGGACTTTGTACGATCACGATTTTTGGGAGTTCAAAAGAGCAAGTTCTGGCTCTCGGTGTCTCGCCTGTATGGCGACTCATGCCGACTGCTTTTTGCGGTGAACTGGAGATGCTAACTGCTGCTTCTGGGGCGAAAGACGGCTCGTCCTGAGACAGGTGGATGAAGGCGTCCTGCAGGACGGACTCAGCGAGGTTGGTGGCGTAATGTCCGGCCGAGTCTTTGGTCCGTCGGCTGGCATGTTTAGGAGCAGTGCTGCCCCTGGTAGGCGCAGAAGAGGCCCTGGAGAGTTTATGTGACTTTGAAGAGGCGCACAGCGTGTCTGAGTCTTCACTGTCTTCTCGCTCCACCGTGCTTTTCCTCCGAACGTGTCCTGACCTCAGCAACTCGACTGCATCTGCTGAAATACCACCATCTGCATCTACAGTGGGAGACAGACAGAGAGAGAGAAGGTTGAGAGAGGGAGGGGTGAAGAGGATTAATACTCAAATGTTAGAGCTTAGATCAGAAGACTCTGCAGCAGCACTCGGCTCATAACACTTCCTTAAACCAAGCAGAGCTGATCCGGACTGCGAAAGACATTCTACACTCGTTTACTCCTCATACAGTCTTTTCAGGTTAACATCCGTATGTTATCATGCTGAATGCTTCACTGCAAAAAATGTAATCTTGGCAGGTGAAAAAAAAATTCCAGAAGGAATCAACCGACAGGACAGAAACTTGGTGGGTAGGTTGGACCTCATGAGACATAGGTAAGGACGGGTCTGATCTCTGTACCTGACTGACCCAACAGCCACGATTACAGACATCCAGCGAGCAGTGATGTCCTCCATGAGTCATCCTGTTAGTGCAGCACCATTGGCAGACGGCTGCACCACGCAGGACTACATGCACACAGACTGTTACCACGACTGTCCTTAACACCACGTCACTGTCACCAAAGACTGCAATGGTGTCGTGCCAGACTGTCATGGAGAAATCCTGAAGTTTGCAGATGACACAACAGTCATTGGTCTCATCCGGGACGATGACGAGTCTGCCTACAGACGGACGGTTGATCAGATAGTCCTCTGGAGCAACCAAAACAACCTGGAGCTGAACACAGCGAAAACAGTGGAGATGACAGTAGACTTCAGGAGAAGCCCCCAAGCCCTTCCAGCACTCACCATCCTGGACAGAACTGTGATGGCTGTGGAGTCTCACAGGTTCCTGGGTACGACAATCACTAAGGACCTGAAGTGGGACTGCAACATCACCTCCATCATCAAGAGAGCCCAACAGAGGATGTACTTCCTGCGTCAGCTGAGGAAGTTCAACCTTTCCCAGGAGCTGATGGTACAGTTCTACACTGCCACCATAGAACCTGTTATCACCTCGTCCATCACAGTGTGGGGCAGCTCCGCCACCAAACAGGACACCCACAGACTGCAGCGCATCATCAGGTCTGCAGAGAAGACCACTGGAGTGAAACTACCCACTCTGATGGATCTGCACACTTCCAGAACCAGAAAGCGTGCAGAGAAGATCATCACTGACCCATCACACCCTGGCCATCACCTGTTCCAGCGTCTTCCCTCAGGCCGGCGCTTTAGCCAGATGAGGATCAAGACAACCAGGCTACAGAGAAGCTTCTTCCCACATGCCATCACTCTCATGAACAGCTGAATATTACATTATACACTACCCTCCACTTTCGGGACACTCTTCTCACTTCCTGTTCTGCTGTACTGCACTTTTATTTATCTTATTTATCTGTTTATAAAAAGTATCACACATCACCCCACCCGCTGTACTGACTGTCTCAGACTGGTGCTCCACCCGCTGTACTGACTGTCTCAGTCTGGTGGTCCATACGCTGTACTGACTGTCTCAGTCTGGAGCTCCATACGCTGTACTGACTGTCTCAGTCTGGTGCTCCATACGCTGTACTGACTGTCTCAGACTGGTGGTCCATACGCTGTACTGACGGTCTCAGTCTGGTGGTCCATACGCTGTACTGACGGTCTCAGTCTGGTGGTCCATACGCTGTACTGACTGTCTCAGACTGGTGGTCCATACGCTGTACTGACTGTCTCAGTCTGGTGGTCCATACGCTGTACTGACGGTCTCAGTCTGGTGGTCCATACGCTGTACTGACGGTCTCAGTCTGGAGCTCCACCTGCTGTACCGACTGTCTCAGTCTGGAGCTCCACCTGCTGTACTGACTGTCTCAGTCTGGAGCTCCATACGCTGTACTGACTGTCTCAGTCTGGTGGTCCATACGCTGTACTGACTGTCTCAGTCTGGAGCTCCACCCGCTGTACTGACTGTCTTAGTCTGGAGCTCCATACGTTGTACTGACGGTCTCAGTCTGGTGGTCCATACGCTGTACTGACTGTCTCAGTCTGGAGCTCCACCTGCTGTACTGACTGTCTCAGTCTGGAGCTCCACCCGCTGTACTGACTGTCTCAGTCTGGTGTTTCTTCTAGTACTGCACTTTTTAAGCCCTAATCTGCCTCTACATCCAGTCTGCTTCACTCAGCACTTTAATATACATATACAGCTACACACAGTGTAAGGTTTACAGGTATGTAAGGTATTGTGTGTGTGTGTCTGTGTGTGTGTGTGTGTGTGTACTGTGTGTTATGTTGTTACTCTCTGTGCACTGTGAGCTACCGTAACCAAAGACAAATTCCTTGTATGTGTGAACATACTTGGCAAATAAAGCCTGATTCTGATTCTGATTCTGGAGTGACTCCGAATGGCGTTGGGTCATCTTCAGTGACGAGTCCCGCTTTTGTCTTGGTGGAGACGACCAACGAATCCGTGTGTGGAGGCACCGTGGTCAGCACCAAGATGAACGGTCTGTTGATTTAGGATTGGCCTTTCAGTCAGTGTACTTCAAATAAAGGTTTGATATTTGTTGAAGGTGCCATAGAACGGAAAACTGTATTTACATTGGCATAGTTGATTACGTTGTTGTTGTTCCTCCTTCAAATACAAACCCTGCATTTCCAAAAGAGGACGGGAAAACGGGACGATTCCAAAATCCTAAACTGTTACAGACTCATTAATATTTACGCCCCCAACATTTACATACAACCACAGCGGAGCTACAGAACCAACATGGTGGACTATGTGGAGAAATCCAGCGTTCCAGGCTGGGAAGGGGATGTTGGCACTCTTCATTCCCTTCCCAAGAATCCCAACTGTCAGCGGTACATGGTGGATGTTCATCTTTAAACCAGGCTGAAGTTCTTCCTATTCACCAGCTTCTTAATCCAATGTTCCGTTCCACCTTAAATACTGAAGCTTGTACAGGCACCAGAATGTCCTGCAGCACTATTTAAGGTGGAACGGAAAATTCCCAAAACAAGCCGGAGAACAGGAACGTCAGCTCCCACATCTTTAACAGGATCCTGGAACAACTTTAATCCTGCAGTCTGCACATTTCACTCCGGACAGTTTCCCGAACTCTTGGACCATATGGAGCAGCTCCACTCAGCGTTTGACCCTAAAGAGACTGAAGAGAGGAGCAGCTCCACCTTTATTAGCAACCCAACCCCAACAGCAGCCTGTAAGTAGCAGCCATGCTGTGTGATTGTATCCGTGTTTGCCGGTTGGAGCAGATCATCTTAAACTGAGAGTTCCATAGTGAGGATCAACTTTAATCTACTGTGTGTTGATGTCCAGATGGAACTACAGTAGCTAGTACAGGGAACGTTAGCTACTAGCATTAGCTCCAAGTAACTAGCATAGCTAACTAAATAGTATGAGGGTGGAGCTTATTTACACAGACGCTCACTTTACTTAGTCTATTTCCACATGGTGCTGCTGTGTGATCATCAAGGGTGGGGTCTCGGTGTAAACCAGCCAATCAGAGCAGAGCTCATCTAATTATTCATGAGCAGCTCAGCAAAAAAAGGGGAAACAGCTCGTTTCATTCTAGAACCAGATCATAGGGAGGAAATGGGCACAGTGTAGAACCACACCTAAGGGGCCAAAGTAACATACCTTCTATCTAGAACATCAGAGAACAATTTAAACACTGAATAAATATAAAAGCAGTCCTGTTTCTGATTTGGGTTGAACGTCTCTCCAGCTCGGCGTCTTTTGTCTTTTATTTTGTCTTTACTGGCTGACCTCTCTGATGTTTGCGCTCCTCTGCTCTCAGGATGTTTAGTAGAAGGTGAGCTGAGAACCTACACATGCAGGAGATGTATCGTCAGTCCTGCTCCCCTCCACTGTTTGCTCACGTTGTAAGTGGATAAGTATGTGTGCTAAATTAATGAACATAAACGTGGGGAGCGAGGGAAGGAGAGAGCGGAGGCGACGGATCTCACGAGATGAGGTGCAGCGATACGTCCACCGTTATTACAGGAGCGCTCTGTCTCTCCCGCAGCGTCCAACAGTGGAGGTGACAGCCCATTAGTAAGCTATCAGTACCACACGGCTGCTCCTTCCCTCTCGCTTTCTCTACTAACCCCACCCCCCAACCACCCCCCCCCCCAACCCCC